>SNQJ01S0018312.1:123207-152874 GCA_010110895.2 Picea sitchensis | reverse complement strand
TCTGCGTTCTCTGCTTCCTCCACTAGCTTCTCACGGCGATCTTTTAGAGAGTCTTACGGACAGCTATCCAAGCTTTGTGAAAAGTCTGTGTCGCGTGCTCTCAAGATCCGTGAAGCTCTGTACTGTGTGGATCGTGTGGCTCTTGAGACTGTGTGAAGAGGCTTACTGCTGTAGCTCTGATACCATGATAAATTGTGAAGGACAGAGAAATGCAGAGAGAAAAGAATAGTATATTCAAATGTATGAAGAAGTACAAAAGAGTTCTCAAGTGATTCAGGAGATACTCCGAAGATAGTTACAATGTAAGATGGTTGAGCTATATATGCTCAAGCAAGACGAAAATAGAAAGTACAACTGTCCAGTACATCTGGCAGTGTACGGTCATACTGTTGAGGATACAACATATTTAACAATACAGGCGTTGGCCAGCAGAAGGATGAAGAGGAATAAGAGGAGGATAATGTCCTGAACTGCGGAAACAATGGCAGCTTGACTATATTTCCCTCTCTATTCTACAGTCTCTTGTGCTCTAGCTCTCAGACGTTAATTTGACACACACCACGCATATATATCCATACATTAATTCTCACTCAAAAAGAACAGAAGAAGAGCGCTTCAAGTAACACCGCTAACCTGCATGGAAAAGAGAGCAGAGAGAAAAAACCTAGAATGTCTAGAAATAATTAACAAAGACAAGAGAATTAGATATGGCAATTGATGTTGATATAAAGAAATCAAATTAAATAAATAAATAGACTCAGATCTCCCTCACATCATAGATCCAACCAGAAGAGGTACGAATATTAGATATGGCAATTGATGTTGATATAAAGAAATCAAATTAAATAAATAAATAGACTCAGATCTCCCTCACATCATAGATCCAACCAGAAGAGGTACGAATATTATGTCGGAATGGCATCAATTTCACAACCAGCACCAACAATTTGGGGAACTATCGGCTCATGCAAACAATAACACTGGTACAACTGCTTTCTTCCTTCTCTTCTCAGTTATATTTTCATGATGTTGTATATCCAACAAATTTTTATGTTGTCTTTAGTACAACTCTGGTTCCAAGTCCCTGCGTTTCACTGATATCAGAACTTGCAATGCTCTTTTTTACATGTATTGGGATTTTTTTGATTCCATAGTTTTCCAGAGACACGGTACATGCAACGTAAGTAATTGTGACTGATTTGGTTTGAATGCAGGGGGAGTGATCGGAATTGGACTGGAGACAATAAGAGTACACGAAAGTAATTGTGACTGATTAGGTTTGAGTGCAGGGGGAGTGATCGGAATTGGACTGGAGACAATAAGAGTACACGAAAGGGGAATAAGATATCAGTTACGATATTAGAACACTGCAACCAGATTATTTTCTTGTAGTTGTAGATGTAGCTATGTGGTTTTCTGTTTATTTTGATAGTTAAAACTTCACGTTGAATTTCCCTATATCCACATAGCTGATTTCGCTAATTCTTAAATAGTTAAAGAATCTTGGCGTGAAGTTTTGAAAATTTTAAAGTGATTCTATTGTGGCCTATGTTTTGGAATTTTTAAAGAAATATTGTCGTATATTCGTAGCCACCAGGTAGTCTCATACAATATTATTGTTTATGAACCCTAACTCCTAACTCATTCAACGTTAGATAAAATGGTGGCACCTAACTGTAAACAGTAAAACAACCAATATCAAAGTTAATTTCCTATCATATTCAAAAAAATATCAATGACAAGCGAAACTAACCTCCACTAAAGGCTATGAAATTATAGTATGTAATATCTACATGTGTGGAAAGAATTTCCTCGAGTATATTTAATGATGTTGTCAAATTATTTGCAGGTTTTTAGATGAAGGAGCCGAAGACTTCATCGCCAAACCCATGCAAAGGGATGACATCAAGAAGATAACAAGGTACATCAAGGTATCAAAATCCATAGCCACCATGCCAATCTGCAGAAAAAGGAAAGTTTCATCTGTCGTGTTAGTAGGAGAAAACACAGAGCGAGGACCTCGAATTAGTGGCGTTACAGTTTCCTGAATCTACATGGGTAAATATCAACAAGCATAATTTGTGGCTCTCTGTGCAGTGGGTCTCTGTCATCCTCTTCGTCTGGAGGACACCCTCTATGCAACAGGTTGTGATTTTAGAACATTTACATAAGAGAATTTGTGGGGGAGTGACCTGTGTATCCATGCTATGGAGTGGATGTTGGGCCTTGTGAGGCCATGTGGCATAAACCTATCAGTTGATCAAGCTCATGCAAATATTTGGCAGGGACATTGCCACATGTGACTTGTTTCTAATACAATGTGACTATAATAATGAGTGATACAATGTGACTATAATAATGAGTGGGATTATGATAAAATAAAAATATATATATATATATATATATATAAAATAAACAACACTAAATAACAAAATACAATGTGACCATAATAATGAGTGGGATCATGGTTAAAAAGAACTTTAAAAAAAACAACACTAAATAACAAATTGCCAACAACCCATATAAACAACAAAGTGAGAGCCATGTATAGCATGGGCTAGATGCATCACTCCATCATGACTTTCACTAAGTCAAATGTGTAAAAAAAACTACTACTAGGTTTTCAATTATCGCTAATATACTAATATACTATAGTTTTAACATAGTTAAAAAAATAATAATTTTGAACTCACACATAAAAGTTATTAAGTTAAATATATCATTTCATAAAAGTTATTAAGTTAAATATATCATTTTTAAGGAAACTGATATTATTAACGTGGAAGTTTTAATAATTGTGGAGGAGATAGTAGCCAGGAATAACATAAACACATGTACATTTAAATGGTTAAAAGATTCTTATGGATAGTACTTTATCTTATCTCTTTCACATGTATTTTTGGATGTTTTCTGTTAAGTGGATGTTTATTACGGACACGTAGTTTATTCATTTTTTGTTAAGTGGATGTTTATTACGGACATGTAGTTTATTCAAAAAAAAAATAAAAATAAAATTGCAATTTGAGTCGTCCAAAAGTCATTTTTGCACATAAGTTTATGCAACATTACTTTTTCTAGGCCAACCTACACCTACTATAATCAAACTATGTGTCTTCACTTAAGGTCTTCTTATAACTTCATCTTCTTAAGCTACAAGAAGTGATATGTCTAGATTAGTAAGTCCAACACAACCTAGTTCATCCATCAATAGGCATGTGTCTAACTGTAGCCTTAAAACATCCTGACAGTACTAACATTTAGCCAATACACAATGCCTACATAATTCACAGTAATGAAAGGAACATTAACATTCAACAAGCATAAAGCATCCACAATACAACACAAGTATGGGTGGCACTCAAGGATGGTGCCAAACACTATATTATATAGAGAATGTTATAATGTACAACATAGAAGTGTGGCTAACTTCCTAGAATTCATTTATAGACTACAATTACACTAAAGAAAAATAGGCTACATAACTGGCAATCCAACCCCTGAAGAAACTACAAGCCTGCCTCTTACAAATCCTATCTTCCTTGCCTTCTCACTTAGACAAGAAATTGCGTTCCCTTGTGCCCAAACCATGAACTTAGCACAATCATAGAAATAGTTGAATGACTCTTGCTCTCTTTCAACTTCTTATGCCTTAACACTTGATGCATCCTCCTTTTTATATGAGTATTTCCTTGCCTTCCAATCCCCCTTCATTCTAAGTTGGACCCAAGTGCTCACATAGTCGATTTTCTTCCCTTTGGTGACTTGTTCGCTAAATGTCCATCTACTTGTTCCAATTTATGTTGGGCCCATCAAAGTTGTCCCAATTCTGCCAAGGTCATTTGGTCTACTTGGCCTATCCATTTCATGGAAACCAAGTGTGCCTAGGTGCACCTAGTTTGTTCGATGTGTCTCAACTCATCCAAAGGTAACTTCATCCAACTCATCTTAGTCCACCCGTTCTTCCCAACTGCACTCGATTCATTTGATTATGCATGATTGTGCCCAACCCATCCGAGTTTGTATGACTACACCTAAGTGCACCCATCATCACACCCAAGTGCATATGGTCGATGTGTGTCTAATGGATGCATGCCCAATGGTTTATTCCCAATGAGGGCACCCCATGGTTGTAATTCATGGCTACTTGTACCCAAAGGCACTTCGATCATCCATCACAACCCCCAAGTGTTGGAAGCCTAACTCAGTTAATCTTTGTATATTTTAGGCACCGAAGTCATTAATCTCTCTAAGCCACTCTTGTCTAGTATGTTAAGTGCATGCCTACGGACAAGGTTGCCTACAATAACCTTATTTTCCTCCTCTAGCCAAGTCTTTTCCCAATCTTCTCTTATTGTGTCTGACTTGGTGTGAGATACCACTATATATGGTGTGCCCTGTATATTAGCATGGGTGCCCAACTTGTCCAAGGTGTGCCTTGGAAATGGGACAAGGAATACAAAACTGATTCATCTAAGGAATCATCCATTTGTCATGTTCGTCTGTGTCGATCACTAACCACTAAGGTGACTGTGTGGTAGAGGCACTCGATGCAACCCAAGTCAAGGGCCTTACATCCTCCCCCATTAAAGTTTTTTGTCATCCTCGGTAAAATCCTCAAGAGCTTATTGTCCTCACGTATACTATCTATATCCATGCATCCTTTCAATCATCCTTTCCAACTGATCCACATTGTTTATGCTAGAGTTTCCATGCAACTACCCTCCATATGACGTCTTCCTTTGGATAAACGCCTTTTCCCAACTTCTATCAACAATTCCTCTTGTTATTGCGGTTTCAATTTGATCCAACACTACTATGGTTTCCTACTACTACTACAATCAAATCTTTGTCCAGAATATTGTCAAAAAATATAAGTGTCGCACCATCCAAACCTACTAGTGCATCTGTGCTTTGAATGACTTGTCATGCTTCTATACAATGAGCTCCCTCACGTCATGAACTAATTGGGTAGCTAATCCAACCATCACATCCAACCCATGAATATGAACTTCCCCATGCCCAAATAGTATGTTCCTTCCTCATTTCAACCACTTTGTACAACCCTCTAGGCAAAAGAAAAGATATCTACTATTTCCCCAATTATCAAGTCATCTCAACCTAAATTTTCTAAGGCACCTTTTCATAGGTGCACTAGGCTCCACTGCATGCTCTTATGCAGTGATTTTTCTTGCTACAGATCAATGAGAAGATAATGGAAAGTGGATGTGAAGGCCCCCACCAACATCAAAGTTTTTTCCAAAATCTATTAATTGATAGGAAGAGTTTGCAATATCATCATACGTATGTATCAACTACATCAAAAGAGGCATGTTCAAACCAATTTGGCGTCACCTTCTTCCACCAATATTTCAATTTGTAGGTCATCTTGTCAATCGTCTTTCCCTAGTGTTCCTAAGGAGGGTTAAACCTCTTCCTTAGTTCTTGCATAATAGGGTAGTTGCACCTCATCCTTATCATTTTGGTCTATTTTCAAGCCTATACCATACAAGGTGAATGATTCATTGGCTTCCATGGTCGAATCTTTTATTGTCTCCATCTACCCACTAAAAACTAGAATGTCTTATGTGTCAATGTAGACATTTGTCAATTTATCCATTGTTGTCATTGCGGAGTCCACTATGGCTCCAATCCTAGTGATCCTCTACCCCAACGCCTTCACTAAATTTTTATCCATTGAAGATCACACAAGGCCTCCTCCCGAAGTCATGTCTTTAATTCATTTTTCAAGACTAACACATCCAAGTTCTCTACTACAAGGCTACTTAGCTCCTTGATATGTTGTAGAAACCATGGTCAAGGAAGTCATTCAGCCAATAGTTTCATGAATATTCCTTACTGTAGAGATAATACAAGAATCTTGGCCCGAAAATATGACCAAATACTCTAAATGAGGCATAGGTGTTGCCTTCATATTCCTCAATAATGTTTTCCCTAGAACAACCTCAAAGGCATCCATAGGCACAATGGTGAAACTGATATTTCCACTCCAATCTCTAGACTTCAAACTTACCTCATTGGCCATACCAAACACCTTTTCCACTTCCTAGTTTACTTCCTTGAAGGAAGTTTGTGCTAGTTCAAGTTGCAACCCAATCTCTCTTGCAACATCTTCCTTCATGAATTTTTGGTTTGCCCCACTATCAATCATGGCATGCAATGATATTTTATTTAGTATTGTTGTAACATAGCAAATCCTTGTAAATTCTTGCTCCTGGCTTGCTATAGATTTCTCTTCTAACATTGCACCCAAGACTTGCAAAATACCAATGGATGGTTGGTCCACTTGCTCCACAATGGGCAACTTTTGTTTCATTAAACAATTCTTTGCATAATGATCATTTGATCAAATCTAACAAGAAATAAGCTTACCTTATTCCCTAGGAGCATCTGGTTATGTGTCCTTGTCCTTGCCAGTGTTCCTAGCTACATTATCCTTTTCTTTTTCTTTCTTCTTATTTTTTCCATACTATTTCTCTCCTAAAATGTCCTCACCGTTCCTTGGAATTTTTTCTCTACCTTGTAGTCCAACAACTTTTCTATTGTGGTCATATTTGTTACAAGGGTTTGCATGTTCTAGCATCACAGGTCAATCGGTTCCCAAGGTTGCAATCCATTTATGAAATGGAACAACTTGTCTCCCTTAGATATGTCTTTGATTTCCAGCATAAGGCCTAAAACCTCCTTGATATATGTTTGAATATTTCCTATATGCCTTAGAGCCAACAATTAGTTCCATGTGATCTAGGACCGATTCCCTGGCCCAAACTAAGCCTTCAAGGTTGCTTTCATCTTTGAGGCTAGTTTTCAATATTCTCGGTGTTGTGCACAATGGCCAAGTCCTCCACTCGGTTCCTCCATCAAGCAACCTTGTGGCACCTATCAAAAACATTGTAGTCACATTCACCTTGGCTTTTTTTTAAATCCCATTCATTTGTTCCATTTACTATTCAATATCCAAACAAAAACTACCAAGTAACTTAGCATTACAAGTGCCATCATATGGTTGTAGTTCCTTGAACTTTATCCTCATAGGCATCGACAAACTATTCCCATCAGGAACAACTCATTTCAACATGTTGATGGTGTCTTCTTGGTCTTTGACTTGTGTCATGATAGAGTTCGACAAATCTTCCACTATCCTCAACCGATCCTCAATGTCATTGTTCAAGGTTGTGGTCATCATTTCTACAATATTTTGACATTCATCCACAAAAATATTGAAGGTGTGGCACATGCAAATCATTTCCTCTTCCAAGGATTATTCCTTCTTTCCATGCTTACAAAGAGAGGTTGTCATCATCTCAACGATCTTCTCTAAAGTTGCAACCCTACTCCTCATCCTTGGCATATTTGGATGTTGTACACCATCATTATCTTTTTCATGTGAACCATCCATTGGCACTCACCCAAGTCCCTCACAACTCATCCCAAGGCTTACTACCTTACTTGAAGTTTCAAAATTGTCAGGAAGCCAAATCTGCAATCACTTGTTGCAATAGTGAAGAGCACCAATATTCACAAACTCATATCTAATACCAACTATACAGAAGTGAGAGTGGTGAATGACACCAACTTCCAAAAAACAACTCCAATACCAATTGTCATGGACCTATAGTTTTCCTGAATTTTTCTTTGCAACTTTAGTCATCCCCAAGTTGTTTCGACACCTAAGGTTGCGTGACAATGCCTTTCCTTACATGCAATAACTTAGTTGGCCTACACCTACTACAACTAGACTATGCCTCTTCACTTAAGGTTTACCCATAACATCGCCTTAAGCTACAACAAGTTAGATGCCCAACTAAATATAACACTACCTAATTCATCCAACAATAGGCATGCATCCAACTTTAGTCTTAAAACATCCCAACATTACTAACAATTAGCCAATACACAATACTTAGCCAATTCATAGAAATGTAAGGAACATTAACATTCAACAAGCATAAAGCATTCATAATACAACACAAGTATGGGTGGCACCCAAGGCAGGTGTGAAACACTTTATTATATAATTAAATGTTACAATGTACAGTAGAGGAGTGTGGCTAACCTCCTACAACTCATTTACAAACTACATTTACACTTAGGAAAAATAGCCTATAGAATTTATAATTGTCCCCCTAATGCAACCACAATCCCGCCTCCTTCAGGTCTTATCTTCTTCTCCTTATCACTTAGACAAGACAATTAGTTCAACTATGCCCAAACTTGAACTTGGCAAAATCACAGAACTCCTTGAATGACTCCTAGTCTCTTGCAACTTCTTATGCTTTAGCACTTTAGGTGCCCTCCTTTTTATATGATTCTCACCTTGCCTTGCAAGTCCCCTTTGTTCTAAGGTGGACCCAAGTGCCCACATATACAACTTGCTTCCCTTTAGTGACTTGCTTGTCAATAGTTCGTCGATCCATTGCAAGCCATGTCGTGTCCATCGAGGTCTTATATTCTGTCTGGTTCATCCATCCAATTGTGCCCAAGTGTGCCTAGTGCATTCGATGCATATCAATTCATTTGAAGGAAACTTCGTCCAACTCATCTCAGTCAACGTAATCATCCTAAGTGTGTGTCTTTCATCTGAGTGCACACGACTACATCCAAACCATCTAAGTTTGTTCGTTCGTGCCCAAGCGTGCCCAACAATGCACCCAAGTGCATCTAGTGGATGTGCGTTCAATAGATGCATGCCCAATGGTGTACACCCAACGAGCCTGGGCCACCCAACTTTGTCAATCTGTATATAGTCTAGGCAACCAAGTCATCAAGCTCTCTAAGCCACTCTTGTCCGACATGCTAAGAGCATCTTTGCAGATGAGGTTATCGACAACAACCCTCTCTGCCTCCTCTAGCCAAGTCCTTTTCCGTGATTCTCTTGGTGTGCCTGACTTAGTGTGAACTACCATTGTATGCAGTTCACTTTATCTATCAACGTGGGCACCTAACTTGTCCAGGGTGTGCCTTGCTAATGGGCCAAGGCATTCAAAAGTGATTCGTCCAGGGCATCGTCTATTTGTCATATATGTCCATGCCAACCATTGACCATCGAAATGATTTTGCACGCCACTTAAAGTTACGACCTTACAATGACTATTACTAAATAAGATATGTGTAATATATATGTGCTTTGAAATTTCTTTAATTAAATAAATATCTCTTTATAAACACTCTCAGTGGGCCTAATGGTTAAGATCATATATTTCCTCCTAAAAGATTATAAATTCAAATCCATAAAAAAATAGAGTAAAATATATATACCTTTATAATAATTATATAATTTTATATAACAATTTTACTATGTATTAATTTAGAAAATTAATATTTTAATATATAAATTTCAAACCGCTAAAATCATTTTTTTTAAATAATACCTCAAGGTTATTTTGATTATAATGTATTACTTCACATAATAATTATTTTCATTATAAAGTGATAATGCTCGAGAGTCTCTTAACATTTCATTTTAATATAAAAACATGATTTTAAAAATAATACCTCAAGGTTATTTTGATTATAATGTATTACTTCACATAATAATTATTTTCATTATAAAGTGATAATGCTCGACAGTCTCTTAACATTTCATTTTAATATAAAAACATTTGCAATATAAAAAGTAATAATCCAAATAGCCAAGATGTGGAGAAGTGAGATCTGTATAGCCAAATAAAACATTGAATTTTATATATAGCCTCGGGGGTACAATGGAATACTGAGATCTGTGTCTTCTACGAGAGGAAGCCACAAATCAATGGATCTATCAGTCTCCCACAGAGGCTTTTTTATCTGAAATTAAATGCCAAACCCGACTTTGAGGCAACGTTATTGAAACCGCCCGGTGCTTGCGGAAATCGGCGAAAGCCTTGGTACATGCTAGGGTTTCTTGACAGAACGGTTATCAGTATCCATAGAAGGCAAAACAGTGTCAACTTGCAGAGTGGGACGAGTAATCTGCAAAGTCAACGTTGTGAGTATGCTTGACGACGAATACTTTATAGTAATCTTCAAAGTCAACGTTGTCCGTATTCTTGACGACGAATACTTTATAGTAATCTTCAAAGTCAACGTTGTCCGTATGCTTGACGATGCATACTGTATAGAAAAAGTTTTATTTTTTAGGTTTTTTTTGGCTGGAAATTTAATCATTCACATCTGTATATCTAATCATTCTTTCCCAAATTTCAAACAAAATTAAACAGAAAAACTATATACAAACAACCAAAAAAATAAAATTTTAAACAAAATCATACACAAACAACCAAAAAAAAACTATATACCAACAACCAAAAAAAATAAAATTTTAAACAAAATCATACACAAACAACCAAAAAATAAAACGTTTAGACTCTACACATTGAAACTTTTTATATTGCAGAGTACTAGTCGAGCGTACTCGCAGAGCCGGACGAGTACTCTACAGAGTCAACGTGACGAGTCGTACGAGTACTCTGTAAAAATTTTAATGGAGATGCGTTTCATGTAGTGGTGACCATTGCAAGGTCCAAGCAACGGTGTCCCTAGCAACCTCCCTTCGTTGTCAATGAAGAGGGTCAACCAATAACACTTAGAAACGTCTACAACGTTTTGCTTGTGTGCAAAGTTCTAGCATCATGTATGTATGAACTTGCAATCGTTGCCCACTTAGAAACGTCTACAACGTTTTGCTTGTGTGCAAAGTTCTAGCATCATGTATGTATGAACTTGCAATCGTTGCCCAAGATCATTATGGCTGGTCAATTGTCTCACTAATTGATTCTTAGTATAATACATATAGCAAAAAAAAATTGACAATTATCATCAAAGAATATTATGAAGCCAAGTGCCTCTATAACATAATCTTCATGTATTTTATACATATTTTTATCAAATATTTTGTTAATTTATTAAATCTTTTATTTCAATAGTCACATAACAAATAAGGTTCGACCTTATTCTCTCAAGCCCTGCACATTCTTGGTTGCACTGTTATCTATTTTCCTCATTGAAATTTTAGATCTCATTGCACCATACCTTTACCCGAAACACTTCTTATTCTCCATTGTGTTCTACGTTGAATATTTGACCAATGCTTGATTTCCAAAGTGCTCGTATGGTTATTTATCTTAAATCTAAAAATGGTATTACATATTAGATATCCAAGAATTCCATAGAAAATTCCATTTACTTGATTATAAAATTATCTTTAATTAGGTAGGGAATCACGTTACAATTGATTATTTTATGAAAGGAATCTACATGTGTTTAGTTGCCTCTTAAGAATGGGTGATCTTTCATTGAGCTAAATTCCAAATACAATAAATTTCATACCTCTTATAGCAAGGACTTCATCGTTGTTTATAACTAACAAGAGAATCATAATCATAAAAACATCATAACTACCTAGTGAGCCCGTTTTAATGAGATGCCGTTACATTTATTCAATACTAATTATCATAGTGGCCCTTATTTAATAATCACAAGCATAGTTAACCTAGTCCACTTTACATTGAAGGGCCACCACTATTATTACTCTACTATGGGCCCTTCGATCCCCAATACACCACTAAGGAGGATACCAACATTTCACCTCCTTTAGAAAAGCATTTCCCTCAATGTTTGAGTACCATAAAAAAGTTCTTTTACTTAATTATACAAAAATCATGGGGTCTTCACTCAATGAACCTATGACATAGAATGTGTGTTAGTGGGCTATTAAAGAATACCTCTAATTTCACTCGATATTGATAAATACCTCTCAAAATTCTTTTGTTGAACTCCCCTCCCAATACATATTTCCAATTAAAAAATCCCTTGTTTTTACTAGATATCCCATATTTTTACTAGATACCCCTTTTATATGCCCCAATATGCATAAACCCTCTTGTACCTCGCATCCCCCTCCCCAATACCTACAATATATTGACTTTATTTTTTACAAATTTAAAACCCCCTTTATAAATGAACATAATAAGATATTGGTAACCAAGGTGAAACCCCTATGATAAAAATACCCTAAAGCTAGGACAACACCTTACAATTGATTAATTTATGGAAACAATCCACTATTGTTCACTTGCCTCTTAAGGTTGGACGACCTCTCAATGAGCTAAGCTCCAAATTCAATAAACTCCACACCTCTCATAAGGAGGACTCAATTTTATTTATAATTAACAAGAAAATAATAATTATAACAACGTTCTAACTACCTAGTATACCTTCTTCAATGAGACCTCATTGCATTTATTCAATACTAAATATCATAATGGGTCTTATTCAATACTAACTATCATAATGAATCTTATTCAATAATAACAAACATAATAGACCTATTCAACTTTACATTGAATGATCTTCATTATTATTTCTTTACTACGAACCCTTTGATCGACCATCACATCTCTATGACAGATCATAACCCATATTTTGACACTGATCGTTGATCCACTTTATAAAAAAATTAATAATTGAATTAACATGCCAAAAAACAACAATTTACTAGTACACATAGCACAATGAACAATGTGCCATGTCACTACCATCGTCCCCTTTCTTAAATTATCTTTTCAAACTTTGGGAAAGGCCCGATCAAAGGTTATCGACCCTTCTTAACATTGCATATTTCAAGCTTTAAAAGAGTTTGATGAGTCTCATTAAATAGCTTTTAATATTAAATATTATGAATTTTGGGAAGGACATTATGAAGTTTCAGGAGACGCTTGTGCATTCGGAGAAGGCCCGTTCCTTTTTTCATTCTCTTAGAACAACTTGGTTAAGTTGTACAGTTAACTCTGTTGGTACCTCAGGTGGATTATTGGTCTCATGGGATCCTAATTACTTTGATTTGGTTATGTTTCTTACTTGTGGTGGGATCTTTTTGACAGGATATTGTTTAGAAAGTAGAAGACAGTTGAATTTACTAAATGTTTACGACCGTGCTTGGATCCCAAACAGTTCTGGGAGAATATGGAATCGTTAGGACTGTTGAAACTAAAAGGCCTTATTCTTGCAGGTGACCTTAATCTGACTCTATCTTTCGGTGGAATATGGGGTGGTTCAGCCTTATTGGGACCGCTGACAAATTTCTTCAACACTTTTTTTCATAAAAACAAGCTGATTGACATTGTGCCGGGAAAAATTGTTCTTACTTGGCATAACAGCCGTCCGGGGAATGGATACATTGCCAAAATACTTGATAGAACCCTCATATCTGAAGATCTTATTGAAACGGAGGGCATTTATAGAGTGTTAAGAACCAAAGACTGAATACAAAATCACCACAACAAATATACAAGAACAATATATGCAAAATCTCTTTTATTACTATCAAAACATTTGAGGTAGGGCAACACCATATAATGGATCCTATTATGGAAGGGATCCTCTATTGTTCACTTGCCTCTTTGAGGGGGCATCCTTCTATTGAGCTACTGCTCCAAATACAATAATTTTATTCATGTTCCCTTACATTGCTTGAACCCCTTTATATAGTGCTACCATCACCTAAGAACATTCTAGAGGAGGAATCTTCTAGAAGTAGAACCTTCTAAGAAGTCATATTACATTTATTATATTTAACTACTCATTTATTATATCTAACTACCATAGTGGGCCTTATTTAATAATATAATGGACCTAGTCCACCTTACATTGAATGGCCTCCACTATTATCACTATGGGCCCTCTGGGCCCCCCCACTACCTCTGTAGCTACCTTACATTCCATCCCCCTTATGAAAGCGTTGTCCTCAACGCTTGATGTACAAACATATTCCAGGGTCCAATGGATAAGTGTGGACCATAGTGTTGAAGTAGACTAGAGAACGAGGGTCCCATTGAGAAATGGAAGCAACTATGTTGAAGTAGTCCAACTGCCATTATAAATCAAGGTCCCATGTCCAATTTCTCATGTGAACCCCACATGGAAGATATCGACACCCAATAACCAACTAAAAATGATGCTCCCAATACTAAAACCGATCATGTGGATCCAAATAAGAATATTCATCCACATAGTGGGAGAGGATCAAAGATGAATCTGGAAGGAACAATACCATTGTAAAATATGTAGGTTGGACATTGGTAACTAGCTCCTGATGTGGGACATTGATGTTCTCTACAGAAGGTGGAGTAGAGTCATCAAATAAAATGTGGAAGTGACTGTCATCCCAGAAATGACAACTATCCATATACCAATCATCGCAATTGGCCTCAAGATCATACCAAGAATATATTTCTTGATTATATTCATCCATGATGTCTGTCATAAGAAATATATCTTGCATGTTATCCAATGAATCTTGAATACTACGAAAACTATCATTGAGGTCGTTTGTGAGGCCATCTACAAAGGCATCCAATTTGTCATTCAATCTGTCATAAAATTGGGATTTGAATGCTTCAAGAATTTCTTTGAGGGTTTGAGAGCAAATAATCATATGATCACCCTATGAACTCTTTGGTCCCACAGTTGTCACAAAAAAACCCAAAATATAGAACAATAACTTACTGCATAAAATTGCGGTGTTTTTTGGAAAAACCCTGAAAAACTGTTGAATTCAAAATGCTCCTAACTTCACTTCCCGAACTTCATTTCAACTGATTTGTTTTTTTTAAGTGGGTGAAATTTTGAGAGGAACTCATATCTGTAATTGTTTTGGGTAAATTAAGCCTCCAGATGCTACAGAAATGAAAAATATTGCGTCGTCGTCCATAGAAAAAACCCTGAAAATTTACAGATTTTAAAACTTCAATATATTGACTTCCCGAACTCTGTTTTAGACGATTTGTTTTTTTAACTTGGGTGTTTTTCTGAGAGGAATTCAGATCTACAACATGTTTCTGCAAATTTTGCACAGAAATATACCAAAAAATTATGGAATGTCGCAACCCTCTTTTTTCTTCTCCGAAAAAAATTTGCAAAAATAAAAAGTATTTTCCCATAATTTCTACCAAGGAAAGTAATCTGATACCACTTGTTAAGAACCAAAGACTGAATACAAAAGCACCAGAACAGATATACAAGAACAATATGCAAAATCTCTTTTATTACTATAAAAACCCTTGAGGTAGGGCAACACCATACAATGGATCCTATTATGGAAGGGATCTTCTCGTGTTCATTTGTCTCTTCGAGGGGGCATATTCCTATTGAGCTACCGATCCAAATACAATAGATCTTTTCATGTCCCCTTACATTGCTTGAACCCCTTTATATAGTGCTACCATCACCTAAGAACATTCTAGAAGAGGAATCTTCTAGAAGTAAAACCTTCTAAGAAGTTCTCTTACATTTATTATATCTAACTACCATAGTGGGCCTTATTTAATAATATAATGGACCTAATCCACCTTACATTGAATGGCCTCCACTATTATCACTACAGGCCCTCTCACCCATTGAATGGCTCCACTATTATCACCACAGCCCTCTCACCCCTCCCCCCACCCCCATTACCTCTCTAGCTACCTTACATAGAGCCTAGGTGGAATACCCTTACGTCTCTGACCACACGCCAATTCTACTTCAACTGAACCTTCCTCCTTTATACAAGTCATACCCGTTCAAGTTCAATCCATTGTGGACTAAAGAGAATGATTTCATATTGATGTTGCAAAATTTATGGAAGGATCCTATGTATCTTAAAGAGATCGGTAAGCAAAAGCATCTGGTTTGGAAACTAAAAGACCTGAAAGTCATTACAAAAAGATGGAAAAAGGAACGAAAGAAGAACAAAACTACTCGACTAGGTAGCCTAGAACTTGAGATCTCTTACAAGATTCAGAACTTGGCAGAGGGGTTAAGTAATTCTATGATGGATGTGCCTTTAAAAGACTTGGAAAATGAAAGAAATATCTTACTTAAAGAAATAGAGGAGCATTGGCGCCAACGTAGTCGGGCTATCTGGATTAAGAGTGGTGACCTAAATACTAAATTCTTTCACAAGTATGTGAGTTATAGAAGGAACTGTAAATTTTTTTGGAATATTAATGGAGAGGAAGGCCAGGTATACAGGGGACAGGAGAACATCAAATTTGTTGCTCATAAACATTTCAAATATTTTTATAAAGAACAAAGAGGAGTTTCGACTATCGATCAGGTCAGGGTGGTTGCATTATTTCCAAGAATGATGGATGACACAGAAGCTGAGGCACTTTTCAAGCCTGTAGAAAAAGAGGAATTAAAAAAGGTTCTAAATTTTTTTAAAGTTGATAAGAGTCTTGGCCCGGATGGCTGGACTGTGGAATTTCTTAAGCATCTTTTTTATATTGTCGGGGATGACATCCTAGAAATGGTGGAAGAATCTAGACTAAAAGTATTCATTACTGGTGCACTGAAATCTACATTCATTACTCTGATTGCCAAAGTAAATAAGCCTAAATAGTTTGGATACTTTAGACCAATATCGCTATGTAATCTAAGTTATAAAATTATTTCAAAGAACATAGCAGATCAGATTAAACCCATACTATCGAGATCGCTCTCAGAGGAGCAACTAGGTTTTCTCCAAGGGAGACAGATTCAGGATGCCATAGGCACTATGCATGAGTATATCCATAGTATTAAAAAGAATAAGTCTAAATCGTTGGTGTTAAAATTGGACCTGCAAAAAGCTTATGATAGTATAAATTAGGAAATGTTGCGCATGATCCTTCTTCAGATTGGTCTAGGCCAAAACATGACAAATTGGATTATGGGATGTGTGGTTTCTACTACATATTTAGTATTGATTAATGGTGAGGCAACTGACTTCTTTAAAAGCGGTCGAGGTATAAGGAAAGGATTCCCTTTATCGCCTCTCTTATTTATCCTTGTTATGGAATTTTTGAGTCTACTGCTAAAAGACAGTCAAAATGAAGGTAAATTGTCTGGTATAAAAGTGTCAAGGACCATAAAGATTCTACATATTCTATTTGTTGATGATGTGGTCATTATGACTAATGAAAATATGCAAGAATGGTGGGAAATAGATAAGGTTTTGAAATGTTTTTGTTTTTCCTTGGGATTATCTATCAATGCTTCCAAATCTACTTTTCATCAAGCTGGACTTCCAGACATGGAGTTGTTACCTTTTAAGGCGATCTTCCCATACACTTTCTTGGAGTTGGAACAGGGTTTTAAATATATAGGATTTTTCATTAAGTCAGGTTTCCAGCGCATTGAAGATTGGGGTTGGTTAATTAAAAAAGTGGAAAAGAGGATAAGTAACTGGTGCTACAGGTGGCTATCCATTGGAGGTTGTTTTACTCTTTTGAAAGTTTTATTGGAGAGCCAACCAATTTATTGGTTATCACTTGTGGTGGTTCCTTGTTCTAGTTTAAATACTTTGAGAAAACTAATGTATAACTTTCTTTGGAAAAGCAATAATAAGTCCCATCAGATACATTTGTACAAGTGGGAGAAGATCGCACTTCCAAAATCTTTTGGAGGTTGGGGCATCCGAAATATCTTTGATTTAAGTAAGTCTTTGGCTGCAAATACCTTTTGGAGAGTACTTAATGGGAAAGGTATTTGGCATAGAGCCATTTGTGATAAGTATATCCATAACAAATCAATGGTATAATGGCTCAGATCTTCCTCTTTTCAGTTATCTGAGGTCTCTAGAATTTGGAGTGGCTTGGTTAAAGTTATCCATCTCATTATCCATGGATTGTATTGGATTTCAGGTAATGGTAGATAGATTGCGCTGGGAAAGGATCGGATATTGGGGATGGGTAATTCTTCTTTTCTTACTAAAAATTTGTTAAATGCACTTGATCATCAGAATATCAAGACTCTTGCCCAGGTTAGAATCACCATTGATGATCAGTCTCCTTCTACAAACTGGTTGAGCAACATCTATTTAGGGATCACTAGAGTTTTGGAAAAGGAATGGGATATTTTTAGACTGGCGGTTATAAAATCTGCTACTATTTTAACTCAAGAGGAAGATAATTTAATGTGGTATGGTGGTGATGATTCTGGTATACCCGTAGTTAAAAACTTTTATTTGAGCATTATTAAAACTAAAAATTTGACAAAGGCTGAGACTTGGAGGAGATCCATTTGAAAATGGAAAGTGTTATTAAAGATCAAAGTTTTCTTCTGGCTAGCATTGGAAGGTAAAATTATCACCTAGGACTCGCTTCAAAAAAGGGGCTGGGAAGGACCTGGGCACTTCCCATTATGTAAGTTGGAGTCAGAATCTATCTCCCATCTCTTTATTTACTGTACTTTTGCAAGATCCATCTGGGATTTTATGATAAAAGATTTGAAAGTTAGGAACTGTTGGATTGGGAATACTCTATCAGAGTGCATAAAAAACTAGCACGAAGAAAATTCAGCTCCATCGCAAATATCTACACTTATATGCTGGAATATCTGGCAGTAGCACAACAAAGAAATCTTCAAAGAGCATAAACCATCTTTTTTGACATGATCTATAAATCCAAGGCTCTAATAAACAATACAATCACCCAACTGAAAGACAAACTTCCTCGGGATTGTATGATTACATATGAAAGAGGAGCCGCATTAGCCTGGTTTGATGGGGAAACACAATTGAAAGACAACCTGTGTGGTGATGGTGGAGTTATTACAACTATGGATGCTTCAGTTATTAAGTGGATCCTTAACTGTGGCAGAGGTACAAATTCAAAAGCAGAGCTCTTAGGTGCTTCGACAACTCTTTTGCTTGTGCATAGCTTATCTATCTCTAGTATCTATGTGTTGGGTGATTCGAAAGTAATAATTGATTGGCTTCTTAACAAAGGTAGACTTCAAGTATCATCATTGGAAGGATGGAAAAAATAGAATCAAGACATTATCAAAGCAGTTTGGATCTATTAACTATCAACACATCTTCAGGAACTTCAATGTTGAAGAAGACAAACTTTCAAAATTGGCTTTGGAGGAGACTGAATGCTATTTGTTCTATCATCTGTGGATCAATGGAGCTGAGGGTCCCAGAAGGCATATTAGAGTTCATTAGTTCTCATTGGGAGGCTTCAGTCTTGTGATTGGCCCTCTAGATGTTGTTGAGGCATTTTGGATATTGTAATTTTGTTGTATAGCTAGTGAATGATACTAGTTGTTTATGTTTTGATGAGCTAGTCTTGAGGACTGTTTAGAAATATCTATTTTCTTTTTGATAAGCATGTATCTGTTACTTTTTGACTGACACTGTAGATGGGATCTCTGGTGATGAGATTAGAGATGTAAAAAAATTATATGATAATATAATTGAGCAAATTTTTTCTTGGAAAAAAAGTTCTTTTAGGCCTCTTTCAACATCAACATTTCAAATTTCGAGGGAACGATATCTTCTATGAGGCCTCTTTCAACATCGGCATTCAAATTTCGACCACAGCTTGATGGGATTATTGAGCACCCCCAAACTTTGTTTTTTTCTTAAATATAAAAGCTTACCCGATAAGTAGCTTAGTCACTAGTCCTTTTCCAAGCTTGGAAAAGAGTGTTTTAAATATATTATAATTTGGATTTTTTTTTATTTTTTTTTTATTAAAAGTTTAGAAAAATTGTTAAAATTGTAAATATTAATTAATAACATTGTACAATCTTAATGTAATAGAGGTTTTTAAAGAAAGAATATCCATTTATACATTCAAAAATATAATTTCAACAATAAAAAATTACAATTTAACAAAAAAATTATATACTTACATTCAAATAATGATTAAAAAAATTACAAATCATATAAAGTTGAGACTTCTTCTATAAAAACAAACCTAAAATCCTTTCACCCTGCCCTACTAATAGATTGGAAAGCAAGTAACCCGTTCCTGAGATAGTCGTTTATTGCTCCTTGGGAAGAAGGTTGAACGGAGTTCATTAACAACAAAATGATTGATAACCTTGTTAATTGATTGACAAACCAAAAGACAAATATGTGAGGGATCTCTCTGCTAGACCTTCAACATTCACGGTGAATGGAGCTAGTGCAAAACCATATGGCACTACATTTCCAAATGTCACCAGTGAGATGGTTACAACCTTCACTGAAAAGATATAGAAAGAATTTGTTTGGACAATAGTTTCCTGTTGTACGAAAGGATAAATGTGCATACTGTATTCTTTCTCCGAACTTTTCTAGCTTTAGTTTTTTTGGAAAAAAAATACATTTTTGACTATATAAAATAGGAAAAAATGTTATGTAGTTTTGTTTTTTTGTGGTTTTCAGGTTCATGAGTATGATCTAAAACTGTTTTTGCTTGGTTAAGAGTTGGTCTTTCTTCCATGTAAGAAAACACGTTAACAGTCCAAAACCCAAGACCTAGAGGTATATGGTAAGAGTGAAAGTCAGTCCCTTAAAAGCTACTAGCGAATTATTTAAGGTGGCCTGGTATATCCTTGAATAAAAGTGAACCTGCATCCATGGATATCAGTCACTGATGGTTGTCCCCACTGCTGATTAACATAATGAGTTATGATGGTTGTTCCCTGTTGATTGACATAATAAGTTATGATAGGTTTTCCACTATGAAAAAAATATATTAATGAGCAAAGATCCATCTTAACTCGTGCTTCACAAAGATCCATCTTAACTCGTGCTTCACAAAGGACAAATAGATATCAAATTTGTGGAAGTAAATTTTTTTTGAAAAACAAAACAATTAATAGAATCAAAATCTAAACTGGTGTATTCCCCACTAAAAACCTCTGCTCTCACTCATTCGGCCAGAGAAGAAATAATACAACCCATGCTCCCCTCTGCTCGTAAAATTAGAGGAAACAATAAAAAACAGCAAAACAATTGATAGAGTCAGAATTAATATAAATCTAATCTGGTGTATTCCCCACTTAAAACCTCTGCTCTCATTCATTAGGCTGTAGAAGAAAGAATACAACCCATGTTCCGCTCCGTTGGTAAAATTGGAGGAAAGAAATAAAGACAGGGCACTCAACCCATGCTCTGTTTCTACAATTGGAGGAAAAAGTAAAAGACAGGGCACTCAACCAATACTTTGTTTGTGAAATTGGAGGAAACAATAGAGCACTTGAGTGGGTGTAATGGTTAAGAACATGTGTTATCTTAGGGAAGGTTACAAGTTCAAAACCAGTGAGGTAGGGATATTCATATTAATCCCTTGTGACAAGGCAAGTTATTGGTATATCTGACTTGCTGACTGTTGGATATACTCTTGAGAGATTGCTGTTCCCTGATTAAAAAAAAGAATTGAAGGAAACAATAAAAGACAGGGCACTGTTGGAGGGACCCACCCAATGGCTGTACATGATAGTTCGCTACCTCTGCTAGCTTTATCAATTCACTGCAGTGGGGATTTTGTTGACTCAGGTCAAATTCATTGTCATTGATGGGCTCAAATACTTCGTTGGGTTCCACGACTTTGCTGGATTATTGGGAATGTTAGTTGAACGGGGATTTTTTTTTAAGCTGTAGGGTATGGTAAGAAACTAGTGAACCTTCCGATCGCTGGGTTCCACCCCGAAAAAATGAAACGCACCACTTTACCAGTTTCGATGGGCTTTCTGATTTGCTTCCCATAATCGACGCATTTGATTCTTTCTTGGTGGGCGGAAAGAAGAGGAAAAACGACAATTTTCTATTTCGATGGTGGTTGGGCCCACTTTAAACTCAAATGCATCCCACTCAATTCTCCATTCTGTAGTTTGCTGCCTTTATCCATTCACTCCATGGAAAGTGACGATGCATTTGCTCGGTGAAGTTATACCTTGGTAGGTTTATTGACTTGTTACATGCCTTGATTGGTTTTGAATAAATAATATTCAAAATGCTTTTTTTTTTACTAATCTGAAGAAATGATTGGTTGAAATTTTTAATTGGATATAAAACTATAATTTTAGCAATGGTAAATTATAATGTTAAACTAATTTGGAGGCTTTGAAGCTACTCATATAATCAAAATTGCAATTTGAATTAAGATATAAAACTATAATTTTAGCAATAGTAAATTATAATGTTAAACTAATTTGGAGGCTTTGAAGCTACTCATATAATCAAAATTGCAATTTGAATTAATTCAAATTGCAATTTGAATTGTTTTTCTTTTTTCCTCTATCATATTGTATTTTAGGGGATACAAAGCAATCTGAGTGTTGAGTAGTTGACACAGTTTAGATGATGGGTGGATCCATTTCATTTGGAATAGTCTAAAATTTCTATCATTTTAATTTTTTCTGGTTATTATTATGGGAATCGGACAACACTATTGTTGACCAAATCACAATTTCACAGTTTTCAATTCTTGTTTTTGAATGCATAAATTAATTCAGCCTCCTTAAAAACCCCTTATGCACCTGTTATATGCAATCTCAAGCACTGAAATCTGAAATTCCAACTGTTTTTCTAAATTTCTCACATAAAATCCATAAAAAAAAATAACAAAAACAAAGATAAAAAAATAGAACATTTAAACTAAATTCATATGATACTGAAATCTCTCCATTACCAAATTTTCTCTCTCACTAATCACTGCACTAGAGAAGTTTAAAGCCTGTAAAATTTGGCGGGTAAATGCTACTCTAGTTGCTTTGTCTCATCACAAATATGAATTAGAATGGACATAACCAGAAAAGAAAAAAGAAAAAAGGAAAAAATGCATATGTCATTTATCTAGTTGTTATTCTCAAAAAGTTTATAAAAGTGTGTTGTATTTAATTTAAAAAAAAATTATTCTACTTTAATTAATGTTTAATGTTGAAAAATTAATGTAATATTTTGAAGATGATATTAAAAGTAAATTTTAGATTTCAAAAATTTAAAACATTAAATTTAAATTAATATAACTTACACATTATTATAAGGCATACATAAAACAAACTATTATAAGGCATACATAAAACAAACAATGGGTCACTTTCATTTAATGGTTTAAAATCATGGAATCAACAAAAGAATTGACTCTTGATGTAGCTAGACATTGAACTTTCATCATTGTCAAGTGACAAAGATGTGGTTAAATACATAAATAAGAAAAGAACTTATTATGATTACAGACAAAATATTTTTCATGATTTTGTATAATTTGAGAAATATGTGTTAGCCTAAACCCATTTTATCTTAGGATTTATGTCAAATCCCTTATGTGTAAACTTTTTTTCAATTTAAAAAAAATTTCATTTCAAAAAACTTAATCTCTATATATGATAAAGTTAAAATGGATTTACTTTAATTCTTTATATATAATATTTTATTTAAAATGAATTTTTTTAAATGAGATATATTAATTCCATGTTAAACACAAATCTTTCATACAAAACTATAAAAAGCATCACCACAAGATACTATCAGTTAATGTGAAAAATGTATAGAAAGTAAAATTGTGTGGTAAACATCCAAATACAATTTGAAAGTATTTCGAAAAGGAGTAATTACATTTAATGCTCAAGCTATGATTACAATGGGGTGTCGCTGGGAGGCAGGTCTACAATGGAAAAACTTAAGGGAAGAAGTGACCGTGCCTTTTAAACATGGGCTTTTTTGAAGACTCATTAAAATATATAATTATCATTAATATTTTTTTAAATATTTTTTCATTTCAAATATAAATATTATTTTAATTTCTAATTTCATTGCCTACATAACAATATGTATGTAAATGTGTTATTTTGAGCACCCATGTCATTTTTATTTTTTTCCAAAAAATTAGGATAAACAAACTCATGGAATGTGCCATTTGGATTATTAAATCTTTATCATGAAAAAGTACGATTTATAATCAAAAGAAGCCATAATGAATATGATTGTGCGTCATGTTAAATATTTAACTAATATGTTCATTACATGCTATCATAATCAAAAGAAAGCACAATAAGTGATATTGTGATCATTGTTTCAAGGTAAATATCCAGTCATTATATTTATTATTATTTATATAATTAAAATAAATTACAATAAATATTACAGTGTGATATTAATTTTTAAACTACATTTTAACATATCACATTTTATATGAAGTATATTTTAGTTGTTATATTGGTATTATGTAGTATTTTGTTAAATTTTAATAAATAAATATTATAGTATGATATTATTTTTTAAACTACATTTTAACATATCACATTTTATATGAAGTATATTTTAGTTGTTATATTGGTATTATGTAGTATTTAGTTAAATTTTAATAAATAATAAAAAAGTGAGTGTCAAACTGGAAAAAAAAAAAAAAAAATCTTTACTACTTAAGTTATATTTAATTAATTTATTAAAATATTTTTTATCATTATTTTATATATTCTATAACAGTGATATAACTTTTTCATATTTATATGTATTTAGTTAACGAGTATTGAATTTTTCCAAACAAAATTATAATTCAACTTAAACTAAAAACTATCTATAGACAAGTTAAGATTCATATGAATTCATTCCTAATATCATGTACCCAACTTTTAAATAATAGGAGTAACAATGAAAATGACAAGTTCCATTTTTAGATATTTATTTCCAACACGACAATAACTATTATGATGAATACGGAATAATGAAAAAAGCAATAACAAATGCCAACCAACGTGTCAGGTGAGAGACATGTATGACAATGACTAGATGCATCACTCCATCATGACTTCCACTAATTGAATTGTGGAGAAAAAAAGTTACTACTCAAATTTTCAGTATCATTTATATAATTTTATTACACAAGCTATAATTTTTTAACATAGTTAATAAAATAATAATTCTCAACTTGCATACAAATATTAATTTAAAGCAAAATGTTATTATTAATGTGGAAGTTTTAATAAGTGTATGTCTCTATTAATGTGGAAGTTGGAAGTTCTATTAATTTAAAGATTTTTTTAAATGTTTCCTATAAAATGTATGTCTACTTGAGTGGGCTTAATGGTTAAGAACATGTGTTTCCTCTTAAGTGGTCACAAGTTGAAATCTAAAGGGAGTAGGATATGTATACCTTCCTAGACTTTTACACTGACCTTGACTATATAAATCTGCAAAAAATCACTATTCTTTATTGTTTAAAATTTATTTTTAAATGTAGAGATAAATTCAACATGCTGAAAAAACCATGAAACACTCTGATTACACAGTAACAATCACTCATATTGTAAATGTAACAATTTTTCACCAATTTTCAAACAAATATAAAAAAAATATTATCTAAAAAACCAAACACATAACTTTCACAAACCAAATACCAAATGAATTATTGAATAATAATCACTCACGTGCAACATACGGAGAATAGAGATCTGCATAACCGAATAAATTATATATATAAGCCTCGTAGGTACAATGTAAAACTGAGATCTGTGCCCTGTGTGCCCTGTATCAGAGGAGGCCACAAATCCATGGATCTATCTGTGTCCCATACACGCTTGTTTATCAGAAATGAAATGCGAAACCCTACTCTGCGGCAACATTCTTGAAATCGTCCGGTGCTGGCGGAAACCGGCCAAAGCCTTTGTACATACTTGGGCTTCTTCGACAGAACGCTTATCAGTAATGTGCAGAGTCAGACGAGTACTAATTCACAGAAGATAATTATTAATTTAAAGGTAAGAGTTGGAGGACTAAATTCACAGAATGGAGCAAGCGTTGGGGTTCTCGCTCTCCAGTAATAACTGTGGCCGCCGCAGCAGCCACAGCTTAGCTTGTTGAAACAGGAGGCATCGAAACAGATTTTATTACAAGTCAGCCACAGCTTGACCTAACATAAATTCTGTTTCGATGCCTGCAGGGTTATTTTCGGGCTGCTTTTCAGGTTTTCTTCTCGGCCTATTTAGAAGGTCCGACGCTCACCAAATCTGTAAATACAAATTTTCTGAGACTAGCCGTAAGGCACACAGGATCTGCATCTCCAATTACAGTGATCTTATTATCCTTCTCTTCAAATGTTATCGAGTCAACCCCTGCAATGTATCCACAGACCTGCTAGAATTTAGTACAAATAATTTCAGCGTTGAAAGTCCCTTAGCCCAGAACATAATAAATAAAGCCGAACTTTACCTCCAATCCCTGCAACAGTTTTCATGACCTTCCGTTTGCATTTTTCGCAGTTTATCCCCACTTTCAACACAATTTTCTACATAATCACGGACATAATTTAGTTCTAATAATCTGTTAAGAATAAAATGAGAAATCGATAGCCGATGGCCTACCTTGGACATCTTTGACAGCTGCAGAAAAAGAATAAGCTTGGAGACTCTTGGGTGAATTCTTCCGCAATCGTCGAGCAGGAGGATCCAATAAATCAATGCCAGACCTGGAAACGCGGTCTGGTTTTTATTTTCACTGACTCTTCTAGAACCCCAATGAGGTGCGTGTCGACCGGGTAACACCAGTCATGTGAACGATGATCGGAAGCTTCCGCGAAGGCGGACGGCAACCGCGGGAGAGTGCAGTCCATACGTTCTGGTCAATTTCTAGATTGTTTCTCGGAAAAGAGCGTTTGTCAATGTTACGTTCCGGTCAATTTCTAGGTTGTTTCTCGGTTTCGCACACTGTATACCTAACAACCACTGGTAAACACCTAACAACACTAGCGTTGAAATTGCATAGTTTAAGTGTTGAAAAACTGTTGAATTGACTTAAAGAATAAAAATCGATATTTTTAATTGATTTTTAAATATCCATGCATATCAACTCTTAATTTAGAATTAGTATGCCCAAGATATTAGGGAACAAAGTGTGAAACGACTATAAAAATGGTCCAACAAAATGTCAAATGTCAAACCATATATTTTCCCGCCATCGAGATCTCACGAAATTGCGTACCATGTGCCCAAAGGAAGTTTCAAGTCAATGGAACCATATACCTTTCTATACCATCAATATCCAATGGAGATGCGTTTCATGTTTTTCCCAAAAACACTTCGATCCATGTATCTTATTTTTTTCCTATAAAAAATTGGATGTACACTATGTGATTATAAACCTTATGATGTCACACTTCAATCCTTTGAAACACATATCTCCTTTCTTATAATCATCTACTTATTATTTGATGATCTGATCATAAATATATACTACCACATAAACCATATAGTTTCAACATTTGTAAGTGCCAACCCTTATTTCCATCATCTAAGTGACTAAGAGTGGCAACCAAGAGTGGCAACCGTTGCAAGGTCCAAGCAACAATGTACCAACCAACCTCCCTCCATTGTTCATGAAGAAGGTCAAGCAACAACACTTGGAAATAATGGAGTAAGAGTCAGTTCTAAGAACAGTTCTAAGAGTCAGTTCGTAGCTAAGTCTACTTCACTGTCTACAGAGTCTAGTTGTTTGTGGTTTGCATATAACCGACTAAGTAGGTTAGTTTCCTATATAATTATGTAATCAGTCTTCATTCAATATAGAAGTGAGCATAGCCTGTGTGTGTTTGTTTCTCATATTTTTAACTTGGTATCAGAGCCACGGAAATGAGGTGCAAAAATTTCTAGAAGTCCGCAGGTCCCTCCTCTTGAAGAGTGTGGCAACATACTACTCAAATTTCTAGAAGTCGGCAGGTCCCTCCGTGTTTATAAAACCTCAAATTTCCACACTCAGCTGTGCATTACAGTATGAAAATATTTAAATATTTCCACACCCAAGTAACTTGTGAGGTGCAGACTCCCTGTAGTCTATTGTAGCGTGAGGTGATGAAACATTTATGTTTGTGCAGGCCGTGTGGAAATCATGAGTTTTTGCTGTATGAGCAAGTGGGATTTCTTGCTTGGCAATCGTGAGGTTTTGCGGCGTGAACTTGGGATTTCTTGCTAGGAAACCTCGAGCAGATTCGATCTGCTTGTTCAAAGGCGCAATTTGGGATCTCTTTGTGAAAACCCTGCAGCGTGAGAATAACCAGCTTGAAAGAAGGGCTGTGAGAAAATTTGAGTTTTTGCTGAGCGTGAGGCAGATCCACCACTTGCAAAATCTACGTGAGCTTTGAGCGTGGAGGTCAGCAAGTTTTTGGTGCGCGTGGAGGTAGCGTGAGTGTGTGGAGAAGATTGACATTTGTTTCAAACCTTTGCATGCGTGGAGTTTGAAGCTAATCGTGATTTTTCATGAAGCATGAGTTTGATTATTTGTTTTTTATAGAAAAAGTTTTGCATGCCATGATTTGGAGCATTTGATTATTTTTTGAAGTATATAAAGGATATTTAAAAGTGGATCATAAATGGTGGATAATTAAAAGTGTTTTTTTTTTTTTTTTGAGGTATAAGCTTTAAAAGGGATATTAAAACTTATTAGAGTGGATATATTTTATATTAAAGTGTGAGGATAAGTTTTTTCTTTAAAAAGTGGATATTTTGGATATTAAGGTGCATGCATGGATACATGCATGATTTAAAGGTGGATGCATGCATGATTTAAGTTGAGAACAAAGATTGAAATGGATCAGTGGTATCTGAAGGAAGAGCGACAGAAAGTTGCATATCCTTGGTGATTCACTTGAAGAGACTATCTTGCAGCGGTGGCGAATCCGCTGGCAGAGATCTAACTCAACGAAGCCAACAAGATAGATGGGACAAATTTCATTAATTGGAAATTCAAGATGCAAACACTCATGAAAGGCTATGGTGTTTGGAACATTGCGAAGGGAACTGAAGTGAAACCTGATGCGGCTACAGGTACGACAACAACACAGATCCAAGATTGGGAGAAGCACGAAAACAAGGCAAAGGTATTGTTGTGCATGTCAGTTAAAGAAAGCATAATTCCACATATTAGAGAAGCTACAACTTCTGATGCAATGTGTACAACGCTTAAAGCATTGTATGAAACTAGCAACACAAATCACATTTTTCTCCTAAAAACTAAATTGCTAGGCATTAAGATGGATGGAAATGAATCTGTTAGTTCATTTTTGGGTCATATTAAAGAGGTGAAAGACAAGCTAGTAAATATAGTGGAATTTGTTTCCAACACTGATCTGGTCACTATTACCTTAAATGGTATGCTAGAAGAGTATCATATGTTCATAACAGGTCTCGCAACAAGGGAGAAACCTCCTACGTTTGAAGAACTGACAGGTATTTTGCTGCAAGAGGAAGAGCGGCGCAGGAATCTGAAGCCTCACAATACAGATTTGGCACTGTGGTCAAATAAGAGATCCTTGAGAGGGAGATCAGGAGAAAGACGCAGAGGAGGCAGTTCATCGCAGAGAGGCAATTCATGGTAGAGAGGTAGTTCATCGCAGAGAAGACAATCTCCAAGACTGAATCAAGGTATGCAATCTAACATGACTAAACCAAAGAGTTGTTTTTATTATGGTCGACCTAGACATATTGTTAAAGATTGTCATAAGAAGAAAAGTGATGAGGCCAGGAACAAACCTAGAACACATTCAGGTCATTATGCATAAAATCGTCAAATCATGATCTCGGATTATTTATTGCTAGTGATGATATTGAGGAACCCCCAAATTTTGATTCATGGGATCTTAGGCTATTTGTGTCTAACGCTTATTTATCTTCTGAAACAGATGATTCTGATGCCCGGTTTGTGGATTCTGGAGCATTAGTACATATGACATGAAATAAGATGTGGTATACTAATTTTAAAGAAACACAGAATGGAGCCAGCATATATCTTGGTGATGATTGTTCTTATCAGATCAAGAGATATGGAGACATTCCTGTGACATTGTTGAATGGTAGAGTTCGTCATATTCACAATGTTGTTTATGTGCCAGGAATAAAGACAAAATTGATCTTTGTGTCCACCATTACAGTGTTGGATTACTGAGA
>SNQJ01S0018312.1:80463-101811 GCA_010110895.2 Picea sitchensis | reverse complement strand
ATTTTGTATTCACTTTGAATTATAATACACTCATCACTTCACTTTATTATTTACCTTTTAAAATCTCTTAAACCACTTTGATTACTTTGACCTTTTGGGGCTTCTAGATGACATATGAGGGTCCTCCAACTTTGTAAGGCCATAAATCTCAAACCGTGAGGAGTTATGTGACGTTATGCATACCAATAAAAATGGAATGACATGTACTATCCATATAGAATAGTATTATCCGAAAATATATCATAACTCATACTGTTACCCATCAAACAAACTTGGGTCCATTACCCAAACCTGGGGTCTCCAACTTATCATGGCCATGGGTCTTTCTTCAAGGGTTGAAATCAATGAAAACCAACCTTAATAAACATACAGATCAAGACTTGAATGTTGAGTTCTTCAAGAATTATTGCATAGTGAAGGATCTGCTGGACCATTTCAAAACTATTGCAACGAGAGTCAGAGCAAGAGGCCTATACAAAATTGATGTTACCAACAAAGCACATCACGCATTGACTTTTGCAACTATGCCAACAAAGATTCTTTGGCATCAAAGGTATGGACACATCAATCATCCTAATTTATTGTTATTACGGAAAAAGAATATGGTTGAAGGACTTCCCATGTTAAAGAATGAGAAATTTTCGTGTGATGGATGTGCATTAGGAAAGATGCACAAAGATGAATTCCCCTCTAATCCTAACAGGAAAACGAGAGATGTGTTAGATCTTGTGCATGTTGATGTTTGTGGGCCTATGTCGACTAAGTCTTTAGGAGGTGCATTTTACTTTCTGTTATTTATTGATGATTGCACGAAATACACATGGGTTTACTTCCTTAAACAAAAAAGTGATGTTTTCGAGTACTTTAAGGAATTCATAACCATGGTGGAAAAGCAGACAGAGAAATCCATCAAAATCCTCTGTTCAGATCAAGGGGGAGAGTATAAATTAGGGGAATTCATCAAATATTGCAAAGATCATGGAATAGTACAACAGTTTACAATACCTCACACTCCACAACAGAACAGAGTTGCTGAAAGGAAAAATAGAACTTTGGTAGAGTGTGCATGCAGTATGATGAAAGGTAAGAATATCTCGAATGCATTTTGGGATGAAGCCATAAATACTGCAATTTATTTAAAGAATAGAAGTCCAACAAGGTGTCTTGATAATGTTACTCCTTTCGAAGCCTTGCATGGTTCCAAACCTGCAGTTCATAATTTGAAAGTATTTGGGTGTAAGGCTTTTGCTCATATTCCAAAGGAGAATAAGAATAAATTGGATACTAAAGCCATTAAATGTATTTTCATTGGGAATTGTTCTGAATTTGAAGCATACAAACTGTTTGATCCTACTACTCACAAATTATTTTCAAGTAGAGATGTATGTTTCCATGAGCAGGAAGCAGGAAATCAGGACAACACCAGTCATGAGGAATGTTATAGACTTCTTGATGAAGGAGTTAAAGAAGAGCATCAACAACAACAACAACAACCACCACAGTAGCAACCACAACCACAATGACAACAACAAATACAACGAGAAGGACTCAGTGATATGGACAATTCAAGCAGTCACAGTTCACCTATAGGCGAAGACAGATCTTCACAAAGTGGGGAGGAAGATAATCAATTGAGAAGTTCTTCATGACAGGTTCGAATCCCTGAGAGGTATAGAGACTATGCCCTAATGAGTAGCATTTCAAATGTCATAGAACCCATGAGTTTTGATGGAGCCAATGGACATGATAAATGGTGAAATGCAATGGAAGAAGAATATGAATCTATAATGAAAAATAATACTTGGGAATTGACTGAATTTCCTAAACATAAAAATCCCATTGGATGCAAATGGATATGCAAACCCAAATTTAAATCAGATGGTAGTATAGACAAATATAAGGCTAGACTGGTTGCAAAGGGGTATTCACAAACATAAGGTATTGATTATGCTGAAAAATTTGCACCGGTAGCTAAATTGAATACTATCAGAATGTTAATTTAGCTACAAAGTATCATTGGAAGCTACACCAGTTAGATGTTAAATCTGCATTTTTGAATGGTGAGTTAAAGGAGGAGGTTTACCTTACTCAACCTGAAGGGTTTGTGGAAAAAGGGAAAGAACACTTAGTGTGTAAGTTAAAGAAAGCATTGTATGGACTAAAACATGCACCTAGGTCATGGTATGAGAAGATAAACTCTTTATTTCTTCAACAGGGTTTTATGAGGAGCAAAAGTGATCCAAATCTGTATACCAAATTTGATGAGCAGGGGTATATAGTATTGATTTCCTTATATGTTGATGATTTGATAATTACAGGAAATGTAGAGAAATTAATTGATGAAATCAAGGAGCAGTTGTCACAGGTATTTGAAATGAAAGATCTTGGTGAGTTACATTACTGCCTAGGTCTTGAAGTTTGGAGAAATGCAAGCCAAACTTTTGTTTGTCAGAGTAGGTATATCAGAGAAGTACTTAAGAGATTTAAAATGGATCAGTGTAAGTCTTCTACTAATCCCATGCAACAGAATGTGAAACTTTCTTGTGATGATGGCTCGAAGGAGGTGAATGGCACTATGTATAGACAAATGGTGGGTAGTTTGAATTATCTCACCACAACCAAACCTGATATTGCATACCCTGTGAGTGTGTTAAGTCAGTTTATGGAGAAACCTCTAGAAATCCATTAGAATGCAGCAAAGGCGGTACTCAGGTATCTAAAAGGAACACTTGATTATGGTATTAAATATACTGATGCATCTGATGTTCAGTTGACAAGTTACTTGGATTCTGATTGGGCTGGAAATCCAGATGATCGAAGATCAACCAATGGATATGTGTTTGGCATTGGATCCGGGGTTTTTTCATGGAGAAGTAAAAAGAAGCCCACTGTATCTTTGTCTTCTACTGAAGAAGAATATAAAGCTTTGTGTGCATCAACTTGTGAAGTTGTTTGGTTAAGAAGGCTTCTTCAAGATGTTGGAAAAGAACAAAGGGAACCTACAATGATCAAATGCGATAATCAAATTTCAATCAATCTTGCAAAGAATCCGATTTTTCATGGAACGACAAAGCATGTTGAAGCTTAGTTTCATTTTGTTAGAGAAAAGTTGTAGTCAAATGAAATAGCTATTATGTATTTTAATACTAGTGAAAATGTTGTTGATATTTTCACTAAGCCTCTTGGAAAGATTAAGTTTGAGATGTTTAGGGAGATGTTAGGTGTAGAAGTAAATCCATTCTCCATTAAGGGGGAGACTTGGAAATAATGGAGTAAGAGTCAGTTCTAAGAGTCAGTTCGTAGCTGAAGTCTACTTCACTGTCTGTAGATTCTAGTTGTCTTTGGTTTGCATGTAACTGACTAAGTAGGTTAGTTTCCTATATAATTATTTTATCAGTCTTCATTCAATATAGAAGTGAGCGTAGCATCACCTGTGTGTGTTTGTTTCTCATATGTGTTTCAATCCTTTGAAACACATATATCCTTTATTATAATCATCTACTTATTATTTGATAGTATGATCATAAATATATACTACCACATAAACCATATAGTTTTAACATTTGTAAGTGCCAACCCTTATTTCCATCATCTAAGTGACTAAGAGTGGCAACCGTTGTAAGGTCCAGAAAACAATGTACCAACCAACCTCCCTCCATTGTCCACGAAGAAGGTCAAGCAACAACACCTAGAAACGTATACAACATTTTATAAAGACCATCATCCATATAAACTATACACTTTATGCAGGAACATACAATCGTTTCCCAAGACCATTATGGCTGGCCAATTGTCCTAGTAATTGATTCTTAGTATAACCCATACTACAAAAAAAAATTGACAATTTCATCGAAGAACATTATGGAAGTCGGGGTGTCTCTATAGTATATTCTTGATGCATTTTATAAATATTTGTATCGAATATCGTATTACTCTAATATAACTTTTTTTTCTATATTTACATAATAAGTAAGGTTCAAAGTAAGGTTCAACCTCACTGTCTCAACCTCTCTATCCTTGTTAGTCTTTGTTTCAAGCCAGGTACTCTAGCATTTGTTGGGCGATCAACCATTGTTGATCGCCTATTAACTTATGTATTTTTCTTTATTAATTGGTGTATTTTGGAGTTCTTTAAAACATTTTGTAATGTTATAAAAAACAAATTTATTATTTTTATTATTTTGGAAAAAAAAATAATATTTTTTATAATTTTCAATTTGGCTATTTGAATTTTCCGATCGGGTGAGGGGTTGTGATGCAACTTAATTAACTCTGATGTGTCGAAATTTTTATCACTATTTGTCAGACATTACAAATAATTTGAAAATTCAAAATTTAAAAAATAGGCACGTACAATAGAATTGTTGCAGTCGATGGTCATAGTGGCTGCAGTGGATACATGTCATGTGGCTATCTGCATACAAACTCTATAGAAAATGTAGGATACCGTCTATCTCGAGAGAAAAGGAAGCTGATGCAGGAGCATCGCCAACGTCAAGTGAGCGTGGGGCAAGCACTAACGCATTTTGGCACATGAGGAATTGTTTGAAATGTTTTGAAGTTGGATGTGCCAAACTTAAATGAGATAATTAAGGAAGGGCATACTTCTTGATTGTAATCAGACCTTGAGCGTCCCACTCTCGTCTGAAAGGATTAAGAGGAATTTATGTTAATGAATGTAGGTAGGTAGACTTGAATTCCTAGATTAGACAGTTTTAGGAGCCGGAGGGAAAACAGATATAGACACCCTCACTTGTATCATTGTAACATTAGCAACATTATCAATTGAAGAGAGCATAGGAGAGATGAAGCAAAGAGCTGTGTAGAGAAAAAACCCATGTACATAAGTTCTGGATTAATACAAAGATTTTTAGTTCAGACTCGTGGTGTAAAATCGCTTTCTGTGTTTGTGCATGCTGATTGATATATGCTTGGTTGCTCTCTGTTATGCATTTTCTTTGATGCGTGAATGTTTGATTTCATATTTAATGTCTGAAATCTGAAGGGAGGGAGAGTAAGGAATGAGTTTCAATTGTTTCTCTGTCTGAGAAAGATTTTTCCAGCGAGAAGTGCAGTGAAATTGTCTGTAAGGTGTGCATTGATAGAATTCAGAGTTCATCTCTGCAAGCTCAGGAGAGATAACCTTGTTCTCATTCTCATTCTCGCAAAAGTGCAAGTTGAGAACAGGAGCCATGCAAGGAGTGCGCAGGCCGAGCGAAGTCTCAGAGTTACAATTTGAGCGAAACTGTTGAAAGACTACTGTCGCAGGGAGTGCGCAGAGTCCAAGAATTTCAAATACTTAGTTTGTATTTAAAGAATTGCCGCAAGGAGTGCACGCAGAAACTTTCCTCAAAGGACTTGAGGATTTTTCAATCAAGCTCAGGAGGGATAGGATCTTCGAAGCTGTTGAAGAAAATCTCAAGAGGGCTAGTTCCTTGAAGTATTGGAAGAAGGTGTCGCAATGTTGGTTTGCTGGAGGACCAGTTTCGGGAAGGCATGCTTGCTCATTTCGCAGGAGTGTTAAGGAGGAATTGAATGGTCAGAATTCTCCGTGGAGAATTCACAAGGTTCTGAGAACCGTCAAATCTTGCAGCGGAGCAGGAAAGCTACGGTAAGCATTTTCCGAAGTGCAATCTCGGGAGAATTGGACCATAGGATCTGAACCAACAAGGGTCGTTAGATCACCCACGTAAATCTCATTTCAGGGTTTCATGAGTTGAAGGGTTGAAACCTTTGCATCAAGACTCGCGAGGTCGCGAGGTGCAAAGTCCCGAAATAGTGAGAGAATTTGAGTTGTCCGATTGGAAGGACACATGTCACGAGATCCTCTCTATCAGGGATTCAGACACCGGGGTTTAGAAGAGGAAGTCCTTCGACTTCGCAAGTGGCAAAGCCGTGAAGAGGATTAGGACCGTCCATCTGAGAGTGGACATGTGGCATACTTGTCGACACAGAGGTCAAACCTTTGTTGACCATTTCTGGGTTTTGTAAGTTAGATATCCGAGAGAACAACATCTGGATTCACGAAGTCGTGAAGTCCAAAATTCCAAAAAGGCGGGAAGTTACATCGTGGGACCCGCATTGACGACGTGTCAGAATTTCACCATTTCGGCATATCGGAGGATAAGGGATCGAGAATTTTGTCCCGAAAGTCCCGAAATCGCGAAACCGCGAGAGAATCACAGCTGTCCGTTAGGAGGAGGACAGGTGGCAGAGATCTAGGGATCTTGCGAACTCGGAGGTTCATAGGGTGAGAGCCCAAGAGTTGGGTGCTCCAAGTCATGAAGTCGCGAAATTGCGAGAATCAAGGATAGCCGTCGAATACAATATCATGGGAGGACCGTTGGATCAGGAACCCCATCGCATTTCACGCATTTAGGGGTTCGGAGGTTGAAAGGGGTTTCTTTTGACATCATAAGTCGTGAAGTGCTGAGAGCTAAGTCATGGAGGAAACACATGGTAGAACCGCAAGGTGGGCCCAGGAAGTAGACCGATGGACACACGTCACCAAGTGAAGAGAGTCAAGGCTTCGTTGACTTCTCGCGTCTCGGGGATTCGCGAGATGAGAGAGTAAGAGTTCAACATTGAAACTCGTGAAGTTGCGAGTAGCGAGAGCGCGAGAAGAAAAGTCAACATCACTTCTCGGGATTTCGTAGAGGGAAGGTGTCAAGGTTGGACACTCGAACCCGCGAGGCAGAAAATAGAGAAAGGTTCTAGCGCTTAGCCTAGCCAGTGGTCGCCCGAGGAGGGTGCTGACGAATGAAGGGCTATACCCATTTCGTGATCTCGGGTATTGCATATTTGAGAAGGAAGAGTCGGGAGTCACAACTCGCGAACTCGCGAGGTTGTGAGTTGCGAAAAAGGACCTGTGGATCTATCGAATTGAGATTCTAGAGAGGAATCAAAAGAGACGATCCGGCTCAAGGGGATAGAGAACGATCCTATGAGTGGATCTTGGCCCGAGGGCCGATAGGTCTGCATCAGAGGCACCGCAGGAGGGTGTTGTAATCTACAGGTCGAGCACCTCTCAAACCCATTTCGAGTACCAGAATACTCTGGAAACACTCAACCTTTCTAATTTCTCATCCACATTATTGAAGTCCACAATGTCTTCAATGGGCATTAGGGTCACAAGAGGAATAACAAATTATCCCTCGGGAACGCCAGTTCAAATCTTGATCGATGTCAATCAGAGCAAGAGAGATTTGAATCTCAACAAAATCATTCAAACATTCATAACCTTAATGTGAAACAAGTGAATATAGAATTTTATGTACCCTAACACTCACTTCAAAATCTAATGGAAATATTGCAGTACAGTACAATACATTAGAATTTCTCGAAAATATTACCTTATACTTCGTTTATCTCCTGTAGGAAGCCCTCACTAGCTGTAATTGTAACTCTATAGGAAGCCTTTATCATGTAAAAAACTATAAAAAAGAAATGAATTGGGTTACCTGGATTGTCGGCTCAACGATGTGTCATTCTCACTCAGTCCCGTATTGATTATTGAAGACCACTGCTTCTGCTTTTCCACCTTCATATTGTTTTCGTGTTGTGATGGATCGATATTGATCAGTGGGCCATCTCCTAGATAGAAGTGCACCTCCAAATCTTGGATTGAGAGGATTTCAAGTCATTGACGACACTAAGGAAAAACTTGAAGCTGAATACCCAGGAAATGTTTCATGTGCTTATATACTGGACATTGTAGCACGTGATGCAATGGTACTAGTAAATATGACATTTGTGTTTGCATTCCTTGTATATTATCTTGTGATGATGAGAAGATTATTGATTTAACTAATTGCAATATATAGTCTAAGGGAACAAACTGGGCTATGTCAAGTGGAAGGAGAGACAGATTGGTTTCAGATAAAATATGCCAAACAACCACACGGTGAGGCTATGCTCACTTCTATATTTAATGAAGATAGATTACATCCTTTTATAGGAAAAGACTCTACTGAGTCAGTTACATGCAAACCAAAGAAAAATAGACTCTTAACTAAGAACTGACTCTTAACATGCCTACAACCGACTCTCACAACTAAAGCTTGTAACTAGTGCTTACAAGTAGCACTTACTCCATTATTTCGAGGTCTCCCCCTTAATGGAGAATGGATTGACTTCTACACCTAACATCTCCCTAAACAGCTCAAACTTAATCTTTCCAAGAGGTTTAGTGAAAATATCAACAACATTTTCACTAGTATTACAATACACAAGAGTTATTTCATGTGACTGCAACTTTTCTCGAACAAAATGATATTGAGCTTCAACATGCTTTGTGCTTGCATGAAAAATCAGATTCTTCGCAATATTGATTGAACTTTGATTATCACATCTGTTCATCGTAGGTTCCTTTCATTCTTCTCCAACATCTTGAAGAAGTCTTCTTAACCAAACAACTTCACAAGTTGCTACACACAAGGCTTTATATTCTGCTTTAGTAGAAGACAAAGATATAGTAGGCTGCTTTTTACTGCTCCATGAAACAACCCCGGATCCAATGCTGCACATATATCCAGTGGTTGATCTTCGATCATCCAGATTGCCAGCCCAATCAGAATCTGAATAACCTATCAACTCAACATCAGATGCATCAGTATATTTAATACCATAATCAAGTGTACCTTTTAGATACCTGAGTACTACCTTTTCTGCATTCTAATGGCTTTCATGAGGTTTCTCCATGAATTGACTTAACACACTCACAGAATGTGAAATATCAGGTCTAGTTGTGGTGCGATAATTCAGACTACCCACCATCTGTCTATACATAGTGCCATTCACCTCATTCGAACCATCATCACAAGAAAGTTTCACATTCTATTGCATGGGAACAGTAGAAGACTTACCCTGATCCATTTTAAATCTCTTAAGTATTTCTCTGATATACTTACTCTGACAAACAAAATTTTGGCCTGCATTTCTCTAAACTTCAAGACCTAGGCAGTAATGTAACTCACCAAGATCTTTCATTTCAAATACCTTTGATAACTGCTCCTTGATTTCACCAATTAACTTCTCTGCATTTCTTGTAATTATTAAATTATCAACATATAATGAAATCAATACTATATACCCATGTTCATCAAATTTGGTATACAGATTTGGATCACTTTTGCTCCTCATAAACAGTCTATATTCTCATACCATGACCTAGGTGTCTATTTTAGTCCATACAAGGATTTCTTTAACTTACACACTAAGTGTTCTTGCCCCTTTTCAACAACCCCTTCAGGTTGAGTAAGGTAAGACTCTTCCTTTAACTCACCATTCAAAAATGCATATTTAACATCTAACTGATGCAACTTCCAATGGTACTTTGTAGCTAAAGCAATTAACATTATGATAGTATTCAATTTAGCTACTAGTGAAAATGTTTCAGCATAATCAATACCTTTTGTTTGTGAATACCCCTTTGCCACCAATCTAGACTTATACTTATCTATACTACCATCTGATTTAAACTTGGGTTTGTATATCCATTTGCATCCAATGGGCTTCTTATGTTTAGGCAATTCAGTCAATTCCCAAGTATTGTTTTTCATTATAGATTCATATTCTTCCTCCATTGCATTTCTCCATTCATCATGTTCATTAGCTTCATGAAAACTCATGGGTTCTATGAAATTTGAAATGCTACTCATTAGGGCATAGTATTTATACCTCTCAGGAAGATGGATCTGTCTTGAAGATCTTCTCAATTGATTATCTCCCTCCCCACTTTGTGAAGATCTGGCTTTACCTCTAGGTGAATTGTGACTGCTTGAATTATCCATATCACTGAGTCCTTCTTACTGCTGTTGCTGCTGCTGTCGCTGCGGGGATGGTTATTGCTGTGTGGGTTGCTGCTGCTGTTGTTCCTCTTCTTTAACTCCTTCATCAAGAAGTCTCTTCCATTCCTCATGACTGTTGTCGTCATGATTTCCTGCTTCCTTCTCATGGAAAAGTACATATCTACTTGCAAATACTTTGTGAGTAGCAGGATCAAACAATTTGTATGCTTTAAATTCATAATAGTACCCAATGAAGATACATTTAATGGATTTAGCATCCAATTTCCTCCTATTCTCGTTTGGAATATGAGCAAAATCCTTACACCCAAATATTTTCAAATTATGAACTGCAGGTTTGGAACCATACAAGGCTTCGAAAGGAGTAACTGTATCAAGACACCTTGTTGGACTTCTATTCTTTAAATAAACTGCAGTATTTATGGCTTCAACCCAAAATACATTTGAGAGATTCTTACCTTTCAGCATAATCCGTGCACACTCTACCAGAGTTCTATTTTTCCTTTCAGCGACTCCATTCTGTTGTGGAGTGTGAGGTACTGCAAACTGCTATACTATTCCATGATCTTTGCAATATTTGTTGAAGTCCCTTGATTAATACTCTCCCCCTTGATCTGAACAGAGGATTTTGATGGATTTTCCTATCTGCTTTTACACCATGGTTTTGAATTCCTTAAAGTACTAGAAAACATCACTTTTTCGTCTAAGGAAGTAAACCCATGTGTATCTCGTGCAATCATCAATAAATAACAGAAAGTAAAATGCACCTCCTAAAGACCTAGTTTGCATAGGACCACAAACATAAGTATGCACAAGATCTAACACATATCTCTTTTTCTTATCAGGATTAGAGGGGAATTCATCTCTGTGCATCTTTCCTAATGCACATCCATCGCAAGCAACCTTCTCATTCTTTAACATGGGAATTCCTTCAACCACATTCTTTTTCTGTAATAACAATAAATCAAGATGATTGATGTGTCCATACCTTTGATGCCAAAGAATCTCTGTTGGCATAGTTGCAGAAGTCAGTGCATGATGTGCTTTGCTGGTAACATCAAGTTTGTATAGACCTCTTGCTCTGACTCCCATTGCAACAGTTTGGAAGTCGTCAAACAGATCCTTCACTATGCAATAATTCTTGAAGAGTTCAACCTTCAAGTTCTAATCTGTAATGGTGGACACAGAGATCAAATTTTTCTTTATTCCTGGCACATACACCACATTGCAAATGTGACGAACAATACCATTCGGCAATGTCACAGGAATGTCTCCATATCCCTTAATCTGATGAGCGCAGTCATCTCCAAGATATATGTTGGCACCATTCTGTGTTTCTTTAAAATTAGCATACCAATTTTTATTACAAGTCATATGTACTGATGCTCCGGAATCCAAAAACTAGGCATGAGAATCATCTGTTTCAGTAGATAAAGCAGCGTTGGACACAAACAGCCTAAGATCCCGTGAGTCAAAATTCGGGGGTTCATCAATATCATCACTAGCAATAAATAATGTGAGATCTTGATTTGAAGATTTTTCTGCATAATGACCTGAATGTGTTCTAGGTTTATTCCTAGCCTCATCACTTTTCTTCTTATGACAGTCTTTAACCATATGTCCAGGTCAACCACAATAAAAACAACCCTTTGACTCATTCCTATTAGATTGCATACCTTGATTTGGAGATTGTCTTCTCTGTGATGAACTGCCTCTCTGCCATGAATCGCCTCTCTTCCATGAACTGCCTCCTCTACCTCTTATTCCTGATCTCCCTCTCGCAGATCTATTATTTGACCACAGTGCCAAATCTTTACTCTGAGGTTTCAGATTCCCGCGCCTCTCTTCCTCTTGCAGCAAAATACTTGTCGGTTCTTTAAACGTAGGAGGTTTCTCCCTTACTGCAAGACCTGTTATGAGCATATGATAATCTTCTAGCATACCATTTAAGGTAATAGTCACTAGATCAGTGTTGGAAACAATTTCCCCTATATTTACTAGCTTGTCTTTCACCTCTTTAATGCGACCCAAAAATGAACTAACAGATTCATTTCCGTCCATCTTAATGCCTAGCAATTTAGTTTTCAGGAACAAAATGCGATTTGTGTTGCTAGTTTCATACAATGCTTTAAGAGCTGTCCATGTTGTAGCAGAAGTTGTAGCTTCTCTAATATGTGGAATTATGCTATCTTTAACTGACATGCGCAACAATACCTTTGCCTTGTTTTCACGCTTCTCCCAATCTTGGATCTGTGTTGCTGTCGCACCTGCAGCCACATCAGGTTTCAGTTTAGTTCCCTTCGCAAATTTTTAGACACCATAACCCTCCATGAGCGTCTGCATCTTGAATTTCCCGTTAATAAAGTTTTAGCCATCTAACTTGTTGGCTTCGTTGAGGTAGGTCTCTGCCAACGGATTTGTCATCGCTGCAATCTAGTCTCTGCAAGTGAATCAACAAGGATATGCAACTTTCTATCGCTCTGCCTTCAAATACCACTGATCTGTGTCAATCTCGGCTTTCACACATTAAATCTCACAAATAATATTCTCTTGAATAAACTTTAATATCCACTTTTAAAGTTTATACTTCAAAATTATCCACAAACTTCAAAATAAAACCCACTTTAATAAACTTTATATTCTAGATAAAGTTTAAACTCCACATGCATTCACTTTAATAAAAAAGTGAATAACACACTCTTCACTTAAAAAAAAATATCCACCCCTTTTTTTTAATAAGAAACTCAAACTATAATCATGCAAAACTCGCAAAACTCCACTTTGATATAAAAAGTTTATAACTTAAAAATATCCACTTTATAATTATTAAATTTCTTAAAAAAAAAAACTCACGATTTGCTCTTTCTTCAACTCCAAGCATGCGAAGCTTCACGCGAATTTTGCATTCACCATCCAATGGGGATCCACGCTCACCACGAAATACCACACATGCAATCAAACTCCACGCATGCACCCGATCTCAAAAAACTCACGCATGCATGCATGATTATGCATGCTCCAATCCTCATGCAACAAAGTTTCTTCACACACCTTTCTCATGCAGCTTTGCACAAAGAAAAATTGGTCAGACACGATTTGCTCACATTTTTTTTTTCCTCCACGCTCAAAGCCTTGACCTGCTCTCACACATCTATTCTCCAACTCGAACCGACACGGCTCTTCTACGCGATTTCAACCAATGGAGGAACGCCCCTCCTCGTAAGCTCGCGGATTTAGCAAATCTCGCCCTCCAAAAACGTTTCTGCACGCTATCCATGCCCTCTCCCCGTGGCTTTGATACCAAGATAAAATATGCCAAACAACCACACGATGAGGCTATGCTCACTTCTGTATTTAATGAAGACAGATTACATCCTTATATAGGAAAAGACTCTACCGAGTCGGTTACATGGAAACCAAAGACAACTAGACTCTTAACTAAGAACTGACTCTTAACACGCCTACAACTGACTCTTAACACGCCTACAACTGACTCTCACAACTGAAGCTTGTAACTGGTGCTTACAAGTGGCACTTACTCCATTATTTCCAAGTGTTTCATCATCCTCGGAGATTGCTAGTAATCTCCAATCATTGTTAGACTCTGATAATGTGCAAAAAAAAAAAATTGAAGAGAAAGGACTCACCATAGAGGATCTAGTCACTCTTGTGAGTATGGTCAAAGTTTTTGCAAATAAATGTGCATGCTAGATATTAATGCAATATCATTTCATATTGACTTGATTATTATAGTTTCTTATTTACAAATAGGTGGGCATACCATAGGGCATACACACTACCAATTCTTCAGGTATTGACTCTGCAACTTCACTTCTACTAGGATCGTCGACCCGACAATAAGCTAGACCAATTTTCCTCAACTTCAATCCCTCTGCCCCATCGATGGTGATGGAACCAAGGGAGTCACACTCGATAAGGGAAGTGAAACCAATTTCGATGCCTCGTTTTTCAAGAACATAAGGGACAAGAATGGTGTCTTGGACTCTGACCAGAGACTTTGGTCCGATGAGTCAACAAAGATGTACATGCAAAGGTACGCGGGCACCATCAGGGGGATGTTGGGACTTCGGTTCGACGTCGCTTTTTCCAAGGAAATTTGTGTTTGTATTCCTTGTATATTATCTTGTGATGACGAGAAGAGTATTGATTTGACTAATTACGATATACAAGCTAAGGGAACAAACTAGGCTGTAACAAGTGGAAGGAGAGACAGATGGGTTTCATCCCCCTCTGATGTTACTAGTAACCTCCCATCATCATTAGACTTTGTTAGTGTGCATAAACATAAATTTGTAGATAAAGGACTCACCACTGAAGATCTAGTCATTCTTGTGGGTATGCTCAAAGTCTTTGCAAATAAATGTGCATGCTACATATTAATGAAATATCATTTCATATTGAATTGATTATTATTGTTTCTTCATTTACAAATAGGTTGGCATACCATCGGGTAGATGCACTATCAGTTCTTCAGGTATCAACTCTGCAACGTCACTTCAATCGGGATTTCTGACCCGACAATAAACTCTGCCAATCTTCCTCAACTTCAATCCCTCTGCCTCGTTGACGGTGATGACACCAAGGGAGTCGTGTTCGATAAGGGAAGTGAAACCAATTTCAATGCCTCATTTTTCAAGAACATAAGGGACTGGAATGGTGCCCTGGATTCCGACCTAAGACTTTGGTCGAACGAGTCAATGAAGATGTACATGAAAAGGTACGCGGGCACCATCAGGGGGTTGTTGGGACTCCGGTTCGACATCGCTTTTTCCAAGGCCATGCAGAAAATGAGCAACATTGGGGTTAAGATAGGAATAGAAGGAGAAGTACGAAATTTTTTCTATGTGTTCAACGCTTGAAAAAAATCTTCTAGCATCCAATACAAGATATTTCTAAATAGAAATAGGTAGATCGCTTTGGTGAATAGAAGTAATAAGCTTCTCGAGATGAATCTGGCTTGGCTTATTATGGATCTCAAGTCTGAAATGAATGAATGAATCAGAATGCGCATGCTCCAGAGAATTTGTGTTTGGAAGGATGGCTTTACTGGATTGACATCTTCAACAATGGGAGGCGACCAGACTCCTGACAAGAACCTGAGCGCAGTGAACCAATGTAGCTTGACCAAAGAAAAGGAAAGGGGACATAAGACTAAAATTCCTTCTTTTAGCTTTGGTCGGGCTTGTTACAGCTTCCTTCGGCCCAGGTCTGTTGTTCTTGTTCATCATGTGGTAGCTCAGGTTTCGTCCATCATTACCTGGGATGTTCTGTGTGGATGTTACGTGTTGGATTGTAAAACCATGATAAGGAAATCTGCTTAGTAATATACAATTTATTACTATCAAATTATCATCAAACTACTTTATTATGCCGAAAAGTTTACATTTATTGAAAATGGGCACATTTAATATTTTACTTAATCATATTTAAAATTTACTATTAACCACCACCATTAATTAAAAACGATGATAGTATTAGTTGTAAACCAACTTTGTATCAACATTAAAAAATATTGAGTAGAAACTCAAAGAAAACATAAGATAGTATAAATACAACCCCATGAATTCTTGAATGCACTATCCTTACCTATGAGTACTATTGTGTCATTCATTCTTCCATTCATCAATTATTTTAATACCATTGATTTGAATCGGTCTTTTCACATTTACTTTTCCCAATATGATGACAGGTTATATCGATGTGTCCTGAGTGAGTTTGAACAATGCAAATCAAGTGAACTTTGTATATCCTAGTTATGAATTTTCCATCTTATGTTTTTTTTTCTCTTCTTTTGTAATATGGAGGATAGCTTGTTGAGAGAAAACCTGCCCACTCTACTTAAAGCAAGGGACAGTGGAGAGGTTATCATTCATGAATGTGTTTTTTGTAATGCTACTATATGTATGTTTTCCACGGTCAGTCAACCAACAAATATATCCATCAAATTATTTCTCTTTTATGTTAAAAATTTACTTACACTTTATTAAGGCAAGGACTAGCCACTACGTGGATATCTCACTTGTTGGTTATATTGTTATGTATATTTTTCATTGAAATTTTAAAGCTTGTTGAACCATGACCTTGCATAACCACTTCTTGTTCCTTGTTGTAATCTACCATGTATATTTGATCCATGCTTGTTGGAGGCAGGCCAAAGGCCGAGGCAAAAAAGCAAATCATGCACAAGGAAATCGACAGCTGGAAGGAAACACAACACGCGTGCATGCAAGTAAAGAAACAACTGGAAGGAAGAACAACACACTTGCATGGGAGGAAGACTTAACGACGGTAGGGTTAGGATTTTGGGTAATGCATTGTAATGGATGAAGAGCTATAAACTTATAAATATAGATACTTAGGTATCATAAAGGGTTGGACTATTGGGTTTTTTGTTATTATTGTTCATAGGTTACAGAGATAAGTCAATATTGTAGTGAACCTATATGTAATATTTTGTTATATGATCTATTTTATAAGCTGTTGAGCTAGAGGACACGAGGGAGGGAAGATCTTGAGGGTTAGATTGAAGGCTAAGGAGCCTGGTGTGATCTAGTCCACCTCATATAAATCTTACCCGACTGTGGAGTATTGTAAAGCGCGCGGTGCTGTAGATGCAAAAATACTATAATAAAAGAGCCAAGAGACAAATATTTGTGGACGTATCCCAAGAGGGGGTGAACCATGGTAACATCTATGTTGTGTGATGAATGTATGCTTCTCTTTATCATCTTTTCAATAGCTATGGTTATGCTTAATGAATAAGTTGTTATATTTCCTGCATATTCACAAATAACAATATACCGCAGTTACAGTTATAATAATGGTTCAATATTTAGCTCTCATACCTCACGCTCAATCCTAGGCTGTAAACACCTGAGTCTTACAACCACCCATTAAAGTTATCTCGGGTGAGACTGCATAGTGCATTCTGTGTGTTGTGTTGCCTTCTGGTTTACAAGGAGGTCCGATAGTTTTAGAGGATTTGTTGGAAACCCGACAGATATGAACCCTGGGTCAATAAACTCAGAAAGTGGGTAGAAGAAGGAAGTAAACCAACAAATGGTTCTGTTGTCGTTGGTAGGAAAAGGAGAGGGTTGAGTAGATGAGATAGGTTGGTAAAGAAAAGAGCAAAGAAAAGAAGAAATAAATGAGTCATTAAAAGGGGATGTTGAGACCGTGGAATCCCACAAAAGCTGAGATTGAAAGCTGGTTGAGAACAAAAGAGCTAGAGTTTTCACAGAAAGACAATAGAAGCCCTAGAGTAACACCCTACAAGTACCTTGAGAAATACGTGTTTACTGATTTTCATGAAGTCTTTTTATGCGATTTTCCACATTTATTGCAGGAGTGGATACTAAGGTTGAAGGATAACCATGCAACAAACTGGATTCGATAGATAGAGTGGACTCTAGCACAGATTGAGCAGTTACAACAAGTGAACAACAAATTCACCCGCGCAGTAGAATTCTGGCATGATAGTATTGTGGTAGGTTTTATAACAAAGTTTGCATTAGACACAACGAAGTTGTACAACACAGTGGAGCAAGAGTTTCTACGTGGACCTCGAGGGAGGTACATTTGATCGCTCTATACTTCGATTAAGATATTTATATATAAAAAAGGTGTAATAACAATGGAATTAGACAACTAAACTTCCCTACGTGCATGGGGGAAGCGGGGAAGCACTGACAGAGAAAGGAGAAATGGAAGGAGGAAAGGATAAGGGAAAGAAGGAGGAACCCTTGGACCCAATCATGATGGATGATGACTAGATCAAGAAGATCACATCGATAGCTAGAAAGACACATCGTGGAGAACCCTACCAATACAAGGTGAGTAATAAGAAGAGAGTCGTAGCCGCGAGGGAAGGATTAGTGAGTGACAAGGAAGAGGTAGAGGATCTTCAGGCTGTGGAGCAGATTGAGGAAATCCTACGTGCAACATATGAGAGGAATACAAGAGGTCCAAAAGTGGGAAGAGAAGGTAGTAATCCTATCCATATCAATGTCAATGTGGAACCCATAAAGCTATGTGCGACTAATACACCAAAGAGAACACCACCATTTAGACAACTGAATTTCAGAAGTAGTCAGACAACAGGAAGTACATATACAAAAGGAACAACAACTGGAGGAGCCAGATTAGGTAGCACTAGTCAATTATCTACACCACGGGGAGGTAGTAGTTCAACATTTAAAATGGCAGGACACGATCCCTGCATTGGGTTTCCCAAATTTCGAGGAGAAGCAACAAAAGACCCTGAGAAACATTTGTTCATTTGTGCAAAGATCAGGGAAGAAAAACAGATCACTGATGAAGATACCAAACTTGCGCAACTATTGATTACGCTAAGAGACCGTGCACTAGACTGGTAGATGAGTTTAGACACAAACAATGCACCTGGGATGACAATGACACTGGCAGACATTAAGAAGTTACTAATAAATGAGTTCCAGAAGACGAGCTCAGAGAATCAATACATGAATGAGATGATCGAAATAAGACAGAAACCGGGAGAGTCTGTATGTGAGATTGATCAGAGATTCAAGCGACTAAAGGGAAAGTTAAGATATCTCATGACCGAGATGCAACGTCGACACCTATTTGTCAACTCACTGCTCCCACACTTAAAATACAATTTTCGACAACAGAAGTTCCAGACACAGGCAGAGGCTCTGCAGGCATCTCTGGAACTGGAAGAAAATCAATATCAGCAGACGAACCTAGATATCGAAGAGCTGAAGGAGGATTTAAAGAACTTAATGTTTCAACTGAACTAGAGTAAGAACAAGGATAAACAAGAAGCCATTTGGTGTACCACATGTAGGACATAAGGACACCACAAGAATGGATTTCCAACATTTGCATAGTATATGGCAGCAGGAATGCCAAATTTGTTACCAATAGGAGGACTATGGTGCGAAATCTGCAAGAAACCGGGTCATGACCCTTATCACTACACAATGATGCAGAAATACCAAACAGTCCCGAAGAGCTCATATTTCACCTTTTGCATGTCAGTGGGCCACAACGACAAAGATTGCAGAACCATGGAGTTGATGCGAGAAAGGACATTAGACGCATATAGAATGAAGGCAAAAATGATGACTGGGTAAGCCGCACCACAGTTTAATCAAGTTCCATCTCTATACAACACTGCACAACAACAGTATAATACTACGTAGCAACCATATAATAACACACAATCGCAGTACAACACAACACAACCTCAGTACAATACCACGCAATATAACCAGGTGCCTCAGTATAATGCACCGAGAGGATATCGAGTAGGCTACAGAGGTTTCATACGAGCTCGAGGAGGTTTCGGATGAGGTAGAGGACCAGTGGTATGTCACAATCGTCAGCAACCAGGACATTATGCAAGAGAATGACCGCTTCCACCAGTAACTTGTATGTATTGTCGTGCATTAGACCATGATACAAAGCAATTTCTGACACTACTAGTAAAGATCCAGGAAAAGAGGAACCAAAACAACCAAAATGTTTAGTGGATTTCCACCGAAGCAAGGGATGAAGGACGTAACATCAATATAGTTACTCGTGGAGGAGCGAAAATAGGCGATGACGCTTCCCGACAAGAGCCAACAAAAAACCAGTGGGTAAAGAAGAACGTTGAACCAAGGAAGCAGGTCGACACACAAAAGGAGAAGGAGATATTTAAAGAAGCCAGACAAGAATTTCAGAGGGAAGACATAGCGTCGAATTCAACTGCGCAACAAAACAAGGAAGCACCGAAGTACGAGATGCCTCCCGTATTGGATCATACCAACGAAATGCAACCCATGGGACAAGTAAGTACAATCAAAGGCTTTTTTCAATCATATGTAAAAGTATTAAATGATCCATTATATGTGAAAATATTGCAAAACATACTAGAAAAATGTAGCATTGAGACGGAAGGAAAACTAGAGCAAAAAACAGTCAATCACCTACATACGAGGAGAAGAACCAGTAGGGAGTTCAGATTGAATGCCAACATCGAAGATTTCAACATCGGATACATCATACTAGATACAGGATTGGAAGTTAATGTATTACCAAAGAAGGCATGGAAATGCATGGGAGAGCCCTCATTAGGATATTCACCTATTCAATTGAAACTGGAAAACCAACACAAAGTCCTACCAATCGGTAGATTGAAAGGAGTGACAATAGACTTAGATGGAGTGCACATTAAAGCACATTTTGAAGTCATTGAAATAGTGGACGACACAACACCATACCCAACATTTCTTGGTCGGGACTGGGTGTTTGATAACCATGCCATAATCAACTTGAATAACCGAAAAATGACATTTGAGTCAAGAGAATATAGAGTCATTGCACCGATAGCTCCATTGAAAGGGGAGAGTTTCATAGAACCCACTTGTTTGGATTTAGAGGAAATCAGCCATTTGTACAAAACAACTGCGCACAATGAGGATTATGTAAACCCAACTACATATGGGATACTCAATTGGAGGAGCATTACTTCATGTGCAACAGATTCAAATACTGGGTTAGAGAACTGGCAACAAAGGCTACATGAAGTTTCCATGAGAAGATGTGCATGAATAGACAGCGCAGTAAGATGGGTAGGCATAGAAATTAGGGAACCACCTAGTTTCAATGGAATAAATGATCTGGAAACATTCTTGACACTGTATGAAGATGCAGTGTTAGAGAACCAGATACTGTTAGCACTCAAGGCCACACCCACAAGATGGTGGGGCACACACAAAGAGACAATCACAAATTGGTACAAATGTAAGTGGTTATTGCGCATAAGGTTCGACGTAGAATAGAAAAACAACAAGAAACAAAAGTATGATGGACAAGGGGCACCAGCGAATCACTTGGAGGAGTGTAGAACACTGTGGAAATTGACACCTTGAGAGGAATTACCTCATCATTTTATACACATTCTAGAGGGCATTCCACCGAATTGGTATACAGATCAGGAATTGCACAAAGGAACTATGACCGGGATGACATTGCAATAGAATTTCACAGTCACTTTCTCATTCAAGCATGAGAACCCCAACATAGATGTCAGACTTAAACGGATAAGAGGAGTGATATTCATCAAAGAACCATAAGTAGAATTGATCACAAAAGAACAATGGCGGAATGTACAGACAGTTAAGGAATTGTTTTTATGTTACCATGTCCAAGAGGAAGCATCAGATGAAGACGATCCGCATGATATCCACATTGAAGAAGAGGAAGGAGAAAGAGAGGTGGAAGGCCAACCCATATAATCATAAGTCATTTACGAGCCGATCAAATTAAATAAAGTCAACATTGGGACAATCGAGAATCCCAAGATGGTCAACATTGGAGATTACTGGGATGAGAAAACAGTAGAAATCATAACAGAGTTGTTGCGTGAGTACAATGACCTGTTTCCTACAACATTTATGTAATGTCCCCCATCTCTTAGAGAGGTAATGAGGAGACTCAGTGGCCTGGGCACCCCCAATAGGTCATAGTCTCACACTGAAGGGGGGGGGGAAAG
>SNQJ01S0018312.1:66372-80453 GCA_010110895.2 Picea sitchensis | reverse complement strand
ATATTGTGATCTCCATGTGTTGATGAATCTTGTATGCACTTAATAACTCAATAAATTAGTAGTAGTTAGTGATTCCAAGAAAGAATTTGGCTTGGGATCATTACAATTTACCAGGATGAAGGGTATAGCTAGAGAGCTAGGATACATGAAGATACTACTCAGAACTGAAGCAAGATCGATCAGACAATGACCATGCGGATTAAACCCAATATATAATCAGAAAGTCAAAGTTGAGATCGATAGGATGATCAAAGCAGACATCACAGAACAAGTTGAGGAATCAGAATGGATAAGCCCGATGGTAGTTCAGGACAAGAAACAAGGAGGGATCAGGATATGCATCGACTTAAGGAAGTTGAACGATGCATTCCTACATGACAACCTCCTGACACCTTTCACAGATGAAGTGTTAGAGAACGTAGGTGGAAATGAAGTTTACTCATTCACTGATAGATTCACAGGTTACCATCAGATCAAGATAGGACAATAAGACAGATACAAGACCACGTTTGCGACAGAATGGGGATCTTACCAATACACAGTCATTACGTTTGGACTGAAGAATGCACCAATAATTTTTTAGAGTAGTCATTACCTCATTTAAGGAATTCATCCACCAATTCCTAGAAGTATACTTGGGCGATTGTACATTTTACAGTTTGTTGAAATACCATGTAAAAGTCTTATGCCTTATGTTAGAAATATGTAGGTAGTGCTAGATATCACTGGACATAAATAAATGCATATTTGGAACACCGTTTGGGATACTATTGGGCCATATAGTATGGAAACATGGTTTATTAGTAGATCCTGCAAAGATTGCAGTAATTTTTAACTTACAACCACCAAAAACATTCCGTCAACTAAGAGCGACATTGGGACATATGGGATACTACAAGAAATTTATCAAAGGGTATGTGCAGATTACTGCACCAATGGAAAAGTTGTTAAGAAAGGACACAAATTTCCAGTGGAACGACGAGTGTCAACACGGTCTAGATACCCTGAAGGAAAAGATGGTTACCAAGCCGATATTAGTATTTTCAGACTGGGAGAAGACATTCCATGTGCATGTAGATGTATCAACCATAGCACTTGGAGCTATCTTGGCACAGCCACGAGTGGGAGACTTGGATCACCTGATAGCATTCGTGAGCAGAAAGTTGTCAGAATCAGAGCATAACTATAATAATACGGAAAGGGAAGGCCTAGACATGCTCTATGGACTGCAGAAATTCATACATTACTTACTTGGGAAAATATTACAGATCACTCAGCCCTAAAATACATAGTCAACAAGCCAGTGTTGGGGGGAAGAATCTGTCATTGGTCACTACTATTTCAAGAATTTGAATTTGAATCAATAGTCAAGCAAGGAAAATTAAATGCAGGACCTGACCACCTATCAAGAGTCACAAATGGAGAAGAACCTACTAATTTAGAGGAAAAATTTCCAGATGCACATTTATTTTCAGTACAGATCGTTGATGAACATTTCACAGATATCATTCAGTACTTGAGCATGGGTATTGCGCCGCAAGAATATAGCACTGCACAGAAGAAAAACCTGGTAGTCCACGCTGCTGACTATCAATTGATTATGGGACACTAATACAAAATGGGCACAGATAACATCTTGCAAAGATATGTGTTAGAACACAAAATACCACAAGTTTTTGTAGAAGCCCACGAAGGAATATCAGGAGGTCATTATGTAGGCAAAGTTACTGTGCAGAAGGTATTGCGCATAGGACTATGGTGGAAAATGATTCACATAGACTTGAAGCAGTATTGTCAAAGATGCGATGTTTGTGAAAGAGTAGGTAAGGGAAGAGATTTCATTACGACCATAAGTAACATTACAAGCATTCGATAAGTGGGAAATCGAATTTGTGGGACCAATTAACCCACTAGCAAAAAGAACAGGAGTTGGATACATTATCACCGCGACAGAGTACCTAACAAGATGGGCGGAGGCCACACCAGTGAAGGATTGCAGCGTAGAAACAACAACACACTTTTTATTTGAACAATTCATCACTCGATTTGGGTGCCCAAGAATTTTTATGAGAGACCAAGGCACACACTTCATAAACAACACCATCAACGCTATGACTGAAAAGTTTGAAGTCCATCACCAGAAGAGAACACCATATCACCCACAAGGAAATGGCACAGTCGAAGTATTTAACAAAATCCTGGAGAACGCGTTGATGAACATATGTGACATCAACAGGGACGACTGAGACCTCAAAGTACCCGCAGTATTATGGGCCTATAGGACTACATGCAAAACGTTGATAGGGAACACACCATTTAAAATAGTTTACGACCAAGAAGCAGTGGTGCCATTATAATTTTTAGTACCAATCTTGCGTGTAGCAGCAATTACACAAATGACAGAACAAGGCGCAGTGGAGGAGCGACTAAATCAGTAAATGACCATGGAGGAAGACCAGATCTTAGCAGGATTCCACCAACAGGTTCAGAAAGCAAGGGAAAAATCTTGGCATGATCGACACGTAAAGAATAAAACTTTCAAGGAAGGAGATCTAGTACTGATGTATGACAACAAGTCATTTTAGCATCCAGGAAAGCTAAGAATGCATTGGCTAGGACCATATTAGGTAAAAATTGTCACAGATGGAGTTGTACAGTTAAAACACTTATCAGGAACATAACTCAGAGGAATGATCAATGGGAGTTGATTGAAGCTATACAAGGACAATCAACACCCACTGCCCAGTTAAAAAATAAATAAATAAATAAAAAATAAAAAAATATTGGAAATAGTACCAACATAGGTGCACCATGCCGAAATAAAGAAAAGGAATGCATACTCAGAGAGGATAATGACAATGACTACATAAAAATGGAAACAAGAGGGAAAAGGAAATTCGGAAAAATCAGTACGACAAGACAACGTTAAGTGCAATTGAAGGCCAGAAAGGACCGATGGGACACCACATTAATCATGCCAACTAGAGTCGACAAAGAAGAAGTAATGGAATGTAGGAAACTACTGGAGGTGCATTGAACCTATAATTAAGGTGCATTAAACCCATAATGAAGGAAACAACATCGACAAGCTTTATGGGAAACCCATACAACACACTAACGTGGGAGAAAACAATCTATTCGTGAAAAAGGAGCAGACAAAGAACAAGATAGGTAAAAAATAACAGAGTGAATTCATAGAGGTCACGAAGACCATTCAAACCCAACAAACATTTGACATTACATGCCATGGAACCACCCAAAAAAACAGAAGCAAGAGAGAGTGCCATACCAACCAGAGTTAAAACCAAGTCACGAGGACAGATGGAAGGAAGTGAACAACAACCGTCGGAAATCGTCAATATCGATGAAATCCCATCTCCAGACACGATACCAGTGAATTCAATGCCTATAGTGGAATAAATCCCACAACCAGCACCAGAGGGAATGAGTATAGATATATTGGTGGAGGTACAAGAGAAGCCGAATAAGGACATAAAAACCCTGAAGGAGGTGCAACCAGAAAACATCGAAGTATCTCCGCAAGTCAATGGAACGACACCAAATATGAAAACAACAATTGAGCCAGATGAGTCTCAAATGAACATATCAGACCACCCAACAGAAGGGATGGTTGAAGATGTCTCAGGTTGGCCGGAATGGTATACTGAGGAAAAACTAGAAGCCACTGAAACTTTGATCCAGCCACCATCACTGAAGAAAGACAAGATACATATACCCAGGTCACCTCACAAGAAACCTTCCATAGAAATTGTTCTACCGCATATACCATAGGGGGTATAGGTAGGACTTGTTGATATTACGGTAGCTTCGGGAGGTATGAACCTCCATTGTGACCTTTGACAAGATTAGAATGTTTCGGAAGAAATAAAAGAAATGAACGTAACCCTAGAAGAGATGTCATCTGAAGAAATATAATTAATATAAATTAATTAGTACCCATAATAAGAAGTCGGCCCAGGCAATCCTGCCAAGATTACTATAAATGCAGGGTGTTAGTCTCTCATTTGAAACACTTCTCAGAATCACAAAAAGTCACTTATGCGCAAGTCTTGGAGAAGGTGTTGTGCCAGTTTTGGGTTAGACTCTCTAATCAGCTTTGGTTACTTATTTCTTGGTGCATTATCCTTGCTTGGCTATTGGATTTCTACCAGGATTCTTCTCTCTGTCAAGGTCAAGGTGCTCGGAGGGTGGCTTCGGCCTATGGTTGGGTGACAATAGTGATATTTTCGATGGTAAAATGAGCACATCCATTCATATTCTAATAGGTTATGGGCCCACACCTCCTTCATTCAATCTAACCGCTGGAAGGAAGCATATCGATTAGGATACTAGATCACTGAAGAATTGAAGCTAGGGTTACTAGCAGGAGCAACTTCCAAGAAACTGTCGTTGGGGTTACTAGTAGGAGCAGTTTCAGAAACCCTAAAACCCAGATCTGACACCTTATGATGGAGCATCTCGTAGAAGGAGAACTTATTCAAGTGTGCCCTAGTTCAGCGCACCTTTTGGCACTCTCAGAAGACAAAAACACCAGAGTTGAAGTTTTGGATCAAGGCATGACCAATCACCAGTCACCAAAAAACATGAGTGAAAGACCAGTCTTCTACACTACTCAGCAGTCACAAGAATGATTGAAGATGACATGTGGATAATTTATAGTGGATCTTTGAGGCATATTATGGGTGATCAAGACAAAATCTCAAATATAAATGAGAAGAAGACATTGTACAAGGTAGATCTTGGAGACAAAAGCACTTACCCAGTGGAAGGATTTGAACAAGCCTCTGTCAAGTTGAAAACATGTAACAATGTGCACTTAAGCAATGTTTTATATGTACCTGGTTTAGAAAAGAATCTTGTATCGATATATTTCCTACAAGACAAAGGAAACCGAATAGCTTTCGTAGATGGAAAAGTGTTATCTTGGCATAAAGACTCCAACATAGAGAATGCTAGGGTTATTGGAACCGTGAAGGAAATCTATACAGACTACTAGAACAAAATGACGAAGCCCTTGTACATGATGAAGTGAATCCCGATGAACTTTGGCAAAGAAGGTACACTCATATTAACTATCAAGCATTACCTTTTCTCAAAAAGATGGTTGAAGGAATACTAGAATTACAGTCTACACATGAAGGAATTTGCAAAGGATGTGTTCTTGGAAAGAATATCAAGAAACCATTTCCAAGCAACAACAATAGATCTAAGAAGATTCTAGATCTGATACACTCAGATGTTTGCGATCCGATGCTAGTCAAATCTCTAAGAGGATCTCTTTACTATGTAATCTTCATAGATGATTACTCAAGAAATACTTGGCTATATCTTCTAAAGACAAAGGATGAAGTATTAAGCAAATTTCAAGAATTCAAAGAAGGGATAGAGAATCTCACAAACAAGAAGATCAAAACCTTAAGAATAGATAATGGAGGAGAATAGACATAAAAGGAATTCGTTGCATTCTGCAAAATGGAAGGAATTAGGAGGGATCTGACCGTTCCTCATAATCCTCAACAAAATGGTGTAGAAGAAAGAAAGAACAGATCTATTGAAGAAACCGTAAAATCACTACTAAACGATGAAGTTTTATCCATGTTCTTATGGGGAGAAGTAGCCATGACAACAATATATGTTCAGAACAGAAGTCCTCACCGCATATTGAAGGACATGACTCCAGAAGAAGATTTCTCAGGTAAGAAACCTAATGTGGAAAACCTAAGAATCTTTGGATGTCTTGTTTACTCTCACATTCCCAAGGACAAAAGGAATAAATTAGAACCCTCGGGAAAGAAGGGCATATTCGTGGGATATAGAGAATCATCCAAAGCTTATAGAATCTATATTTCTGAACAACATAAGATTGAAGTCAGCAGAGACATGACCTTCAATGAAAAGATGGCTTTCAAGAAATCCATAGAAGAAACTATAGAAGAAGAAGAGTATGAAGAACCTATTGAAGGAATCACAGAAAAACAGAATGACGAAAATGAACAAATTGATCATCCAATGCAACCATGTGAAACCATTGATTTAGACACCATACCTAAGCCAAGAAATGATCAGCTTGGCTTGAATCTACCTTACAATAAGCAGAGAGACTCAAGGTCCTAGATGGGACATTTAGAAAAAGTAAGAAGCCTAAAAGATTCTTAAGTTATGCAGAATGTATGAAAAAGCTTCTAGATGAATAACCTACCACGTTTGAAGAAGTAGTTCAAAAGAAGCAATGGAAATAAGTTATGACAGAAGAACACCAATCCATCATGAAAAATGATGTATGGGAACTTGTGCCTAGACCTAAAGAAAAATCAGTGGTAACTTCAAAATGGGTATATAAGATCAAACATGCAGCAGACGAAAGCGTGGATAAATGTAAAGAAAGGTTCGTAGCTAGAGGGTTCTCCCAGAAGGAGGTAGAAGACTATGACGAAACATTTTCTCCAGTGGATAGATATACTTCCATTAGAGCTATCATATCTCTTGTCACCTAAATGGGATGGACTTTACATCAGATGGATGTAAAGACAACTTTCCTATATTGAAGAAGAAGTATATATTGAACAACCTCAAGGGTTTGAAGTACATTCTAGAGACAGTCCCCTTTGCATATTAAAGAAAGATTTGTATGTACTCAAGCAAGCTCCAAGATATTGGTATGCCAGAATAGATAGTTATCTAATGAGACTTGGTTTCTCCAAAACTCATGCACATCCAAACCTTTACTACAAAGTCGTGAACAATGCACATGTGATTCTACTACTATATGTTGACGACCTCTTCCTAACAGGTGAAGAATCTCTTATCATCAAGTGCAAAAAGGAACTAGCTTCTGAATTTGATATGAAAGATCTACGTCTCATGCATTATTTCTTGGGGCTAGAAGTATGACAAAAGCATGGTGAAGTATTCCTTGGACAAGGAAAATATACAATAAACATTATCCAAAAGTTTGGAATGATGGTTTGCAAATACATGGACACTCCTATGACTACAGACATAAGAAAATTAAGAGATTCAGATTCTAATCCAATAGATCCATCACTATATCGAAAATTCATTGGGTCATTGATGTATTTGGTAAATACTCGACCATACATTTTCTTTGCCGTGAATACACTAAGCCAGTTCTAGGTGGAACCTAGACATGAGCATTAGATAGCTACAAAACATGTCCTAAGATATATTCGTGGGACAATAAACTATGGCTTAAGATATACCGCATATAGTGATATACAACTTCATGGATTTACAAATTCAGATTGGGCAGGAGGTGCAGAAGATAGAAAGAGTACTTCAGGGATGTTTTTTAGCTTGGGCTCTGCTATGATATCTTGGGGTAGCAGGAAACAAAAGTTTGTCACACTCATCACAACATAAGAAAAATATATCGCAGCATGTGAGGCATGCACAAAAGCAATATGGATGAGAAAACTAATCTCCAATTTATTTGATCAGGTTCCAGATTCAACCATAATACATTGTGACAATCAGAGTTGTATAAGACTATCAAAACACCCAATGTTTCATGAAAGGTCAACACATATTGAGATCAAATACTACTTTATTTGGGATAAATTCCAGGAAGGAGAAGTAAAGCTCCAGTATATCCCCACAGATGAGAAGAAAATATATATCTTGACAAATCCTCTGTCGAGAATAAATTTTTCATATTTACGACACAAATTGGGGATCGTGGAAATAAGTCCCTTAGTTGAAAGGGAAGAAATAACTCTCCAGGTTGGGAGGGAGCACTGACATATTATTGAATTGAGGACAATCATTTTAAATTTTGAAAAATGGTCTAGCTTGGGCAGATTCCTTCCAGTTTGGAAAGTGGTTTGAGATTTTTTACGGACAGGCATTTTCTAGTTCGGAAAATGGTCCAGATCGAACGGTCATTTTCGTAATGAAAATGGTTCGATGGATTGTTGATGTACCATAGACAACAATTTCCCATTGTGGTTAACATGGGGAATTGTCTAGGGAAGTCTCTCCTCTTGAGGGTTACTCAAGAAGACTAGTCTGCCTCGCTGACAACGATTTTTCATTATGGTTAACATGGGGAATGGTTCGTTTGGAGGTTGGTGCAAGACAATCATTCTTTAGGGAATATTCATTCTCTCCATGCTGCACTTTGTTTAGTGCCAGAGGAATGGCCCAGGGTGGGGAATGGTCGAAGTTCGTCAATCAAGGACATGCATTCCTTAGGGAAGACTCATTCTCTCAAGGTTGCACTTTGTTTAGTGTCGGAGGAATGGCCTAGGGTGGGGAATAGTCCAAGCTCAGAAATTAGGACAATTATTCTTCCTTGCTTGAGAATAATAGTCCAGATATCCCATCATTGATGTTCTACTATGAGAGTAGATGATATTTCATATCTCACAGATGTGAGTGAAAGGATTGCCCAGATTATTCAATTTATATCATAACAATATTTTATGTGTAGGTTGATAACAGATGATTGTTATGGAGACTGCATATCTCCAGACAGTAGAGATATGCTATTATGGTGGATATGTTCCACTCTTTGTGACTATGTGTCACGGTTTGAGTAGTTGTGTACTAACATGGATAAACACAGTTGTGTTCTATTAATTGATATTGTACCTGTTGTCATGGAGATTATCCATTTGGATAATAGTGACGGTGCTCGTAATGCTACCTGTTGAATGGTAGCTTCGGGAGGTATGAACCTCCATTGTGACCTTTGACAAGATTAGAATGTTCCGGAATAAAGAAAAGAAATGAACATAATCCTAGAAGAGATGTCGACTGAAGAAAGATAATTAATATGAATTAATTAGTACCCAGAATAAGAAGTTAGCCCAGACAAGCCTGACAAGATTACTATAAATACAGGGCACCAGTATCTCATTTGAAACACTTCTCAGAATCGCAAAAAGTCACTTGTGCACACTGCAGTTTGGTAGTCTTGTGTGCAAGTCCTAGAGAAGGTGCTACGCCAGTTTTGGGTTGGAATCTCTGATAAGCTTTGGTTATTTCTTGCTTGGTACATTAGCCTTGCTTGGCTATTGGATTGCTACCAGGATTTTCTCTCTATCAAGGTCAAGGTTCTCGGAGGGTGGCTTTGATCTATGGTTGGGTGACAATAGTGATATTTTCGATGGTAAAACGAGCACATCCATTCATATTCTAACATGACCAGACCTGTTGGGTCATATAGGGAAGCTCAAATACTCGGATCATGATATAGCAGATTGAGACAAGTTTCCATAACTTGCAAAGAGGGTATACATGGAGACAGTGGTCATGAATCCGTTTGGGGAATTGATTATTCAGCCACTCCAATGGGTAATAGTGTTGGAGAAGACAGGAATTTTAGGTTCGTTGGACCTACCACATTTTGGAAAATTTCATCACGTGACCACATGCATCAAACAACTGTTAGCAGTCACACATGGAGGGGATATCTGGTTGGACAAGCTAGTCTCCATAGACGTAGAGCTAATGGCCAACATAATAGGATTTCCATCCTGGGGCATGGATGCCACACAGCTTCTGGATGACAAAGCCAGGTAGAAAGAGCTAGCAGAAGAGATGAAGAAGAAGTATGGCACCGACTGGGGGACAGGAGGGTTCATCATCAAGAGGATAAATGATGTCGCGACACAATTGGGCACAAAATTTTTATCCTACAAGATGCTAAGAAAATTCCATAGGGAGGAAGTTCCAGCTAGAGTTGTCACAATTGCAGCTCAATGCGTAGAGGGCACCATAGTGAGCTGGGAACCATACCACTTGAACTTGTTCCTGGATGACTACAACATTTGTAGGATCTAGGCACAAAGTTTCACTAGTCATGGTTGATCACACTAATATCCTTTATGGGTTGGAGGGAACCATGGCATGTTACCTTTTGTACCAGACCTAGACCAAACCAGGGAAAGAGATACTCTCTATTAAGGGCTACGTCGAATGCTAGTCACAAAAGGATGAATGGGTCCATATTTGAAGGATACCTATGCGACCCACAAGAATCCATTTCCAAGATGTGGATGATCAAACATGAGGTTGTCGTGTGGTATAAAGACATCACCAACTTCCATTCCATGTGACATACAATGTGGATACACGCGAGGAAGGATCCTGATAAACAATGGGTATAGATACGCTACTGCATCAGAGAGGGAGACATCAACTTGGTAATCAAAGACTGGGAAGATGAATGGAGGATTCCAACCATCACCCAGGAATTGCCGGAAACAACAGAAGAAGAAGAGGCAGGGTAGGGAGAAACCCAGCCAAAGGAAATACAAGTGCCCAAGAGACGAAGAACGGGTAAGGGAAAAACAACACAGAGAAATGAAGACAAAGACCCAAAATGGAAAGAAGGATAAGACACAACCAACCAAGGAGCAGTAGAAACAGGCCGAGCCCGTGCAAGAGACCGCAACAAATCCCAACTAAGAGGAACCTAGTGGGAACAAGAGGATAGCCACGCAGACAGGGGGCGCACAGAAGAAAATGAAGGCACAAAGAAGACCTCTAGAGTATATGATCACGAATTACAATGGGGAAATGATATCCCAAATGGTCCAGGGCTATTTAGCCGAGGATTTTGACCATGTTGGACACCACAGAGATAGGATTCAACAGGAGCTAGAAGACATGCGATAACTCCTCAAGAAAATTGGGGAAGTAGAGAAAACAAGCAGTAGCAGGGGACCAGAACCATGAGCACCACAGACAACGGAAAGAGTGGAAGAAGAAGAACGATATCCAGTCGACTCACTACCGCACCTGAATGCAACATTCCATATCACACCGAGTATGTTGCGAATGGATGATATTGTGGGGAAGACACCCTTGAAGTACTTAAGAAAAATCTAACTGTTGTTGACACGGATGACTACCAAGGCACTCCACAAGTTGTAGGTTAACATAAAACACGAGGTACAATCTTGCACACACAAAGACTTAGTCGAATTGTAGAAGGAAATAGAGAAATGGGATGTACTGGAAATGGTCTATGAGCAGGATAAATCTGAGACCCAGGAGGAAAGGGAGCGCATAAAAGGATTGGAGAAGAAAGTGGCAGGAACTTACGAGAAGATTCCACAGGCCATGCAGAGAGAGGAAATCATAGCAACACAAACGATTGATCGAATTTCACAGACAATCGATCAATAGAAGAAGGAGATCAGGAATCTCTAGGAGCAACTTACACCAAGAACACCACCAACAATAAAGGAGCAAAGGAAGCAGGAAGCAACAACGCATCTGCAGGAGATAGAGCATGAGGTCATCACAACAACTGACTTGTTCGACAAAGCAACACACATTTTGACTATATTAGCGGAGGTTCAGCAGGTCCAAAAGTGGGACAAGGAAGAAGAAAGGATCAACACAATGATCCAAGAACTCAAGTAGAGTCAGAAGAAAATGCCAATTACAGAACGCGTAAAAGGGGCGCAGGACATGAAGAAATTGTAGGTAGGTCTCACTACTATGCAAACACAGAAACATGAGCGATAGTATCAAATGGAACCATTACAAGAGAGGGTAGCAGAGGTCTTGGCACATGCAGAAGAAGCCAAGACACAAATAGAATAGACCCAAGCAGAGTGTGTGGAATTGATTAGCGACGAAATTGCAGTCCATATAGTGGACACACTCAAGGAGAAGACTGTGCAGGCATAGACAGGGGAAGGAGAGTTCAAGGAAAAATTCCAGGTGATCACCAAGGATATTGAGGAAGCACACAAAGGTTAGGTAGCTTGGGACGAGACACATGTTAGTGTTGGGGGCCTGTTAGAGGCAGGACAAAGGCCGAGGCAGAAAAGCAAGGCAGTTTTAGGAAAGAAATCATGCACAAGGAAAGTGACAGCTGGAAGGAAACACAACACACGTGCATGCAAGGAAGAAAAACACACATGCATGGGAGGAAGACCTAACAAAGCTAGGGTTATGTTTTTGGGTAATTCATTGTAATGGATGAAGAGCCAGAAACGTATAAATATAGATACTTAGGTATCATAGAGGGTTGGACTATCGAGGTTTTTGTTATTATTGTTCAGAGGTTACGGAGATAAGTCGATATTGTAGTAAACCTATATGTAATATTTTGTTGTATGATCTAATTTATAAGTTGTTGAGCTAGAGGAGACAAGAGAGAGAATATATTGCGCATTATATTGCAGGTTGAGGAGCATGGTGCGATCTAGTCTTCCTCATATAGATCTTACTCGAATGTGAAGGATTTTTAAAGAGACAAATATTTGTGGACGTAGCCAAGGAGGGGGTGAACCACGGTAACATCTGTGTTGTGTGATGAATGTATGCCTATCTTTATGATCTTTTCAATAGCTATGGTTATGCTTAATGAATGAGTTGTTATATTTCCTATGTATTCACAAATGACAGTATATTGCAGTTAGAATTATAATAATGGTTCAATATTTAGCTCTCATACCTCACACTCAATCCTAGCCTGTAAACACCTGATTCTTACAACCACCCATTAAAGCTATCTTGGGTGAGACTGCACAGTGCATTCTGTGTGTTGTGTTTCCTTCTGGTTTACCAGGAGGGATGATAGTTTTAGAGGCTTTGTTGGAAACCCGACAGATATGAACCCTGGGTCAATAAACTCAGACAGTGGGTAGAAGAAGGAAGTAAACCAACAATGCTTGAATTCCAATGTGTCTTAGATATTAGAAACCTCTCAATGACCTAAGCTCCAAATACAATAAAATCCATGCCTCTTATAAAAAACGATATATCCTTATTTATAAATAACAAGAGAATCCCAATCATAACAACCTCCTACCTACTTAGTGGGGATTATTTAATGAGGCCCCATTACATTTATTCAATACCAACTACCATATCGATCATTATTTAATAATAAAAAGCATAGTGGAATTAGTCCACTTTACATCAAAGGGCCTTCACTATTATTACTCTACTATGTGCCCTTTGGTCCCCCATTACACCCCTAGGAAGAATCCCAATCTTCCATCCCCCTTAGAAAATAATTCCCCTCAATGCTTGTTTTAAGGAGGTACAACCATAAGCCAAGATCCCATGGATGAGTGTTGATATCAATGTTGAAATAAACTATACAACTAGGGTCCCATATACAAGTTATTTCTACCATGTTGAAGTATTCTAATAAGCCCCACCTTAAACCTGGGTCTCATGTTGAAGTGTTAACCACAATGTTGGAATAGCCTATGTCCCATGTGCGAGTACAAACTGGAATACTGAAGTAATTGAAAGAGCTCATCCTTGAACCCAAGTCTCATGTTGAAATGCTCATGTTTACTCCCCTATAAAGATACCTAAACTCAAAAACCAACTGAAAAAGGTGTTCCAATTGCCTACCATGGTCATGTGGATCCAAATTTTTAGATCCATCCATATCTGAGGAATCGTCCACATAACACACTACTATTAGAGAATAGGTAAGCTAAAATCTAGTAGTCATAACAAGATCCTAAATTCCCTCCATAAGGTTCTCAACAAAGTGGAGTAGAGTCATCAAATAGAAGGTGAAAGTAGTTATCATCCTAGAAATCAAAACTATCCATGTACTAGTCATCACAATCATCCTCTAAATCTTACCAAATATATCTTTCTTGGTTATAATATTCATTTATGAAAGGATATGTGGCACCAATAATACGAGTCTCCTTAAATTTATTGAGTATCTCCTTCATATCTTGGTATCCCTTATACAAATCTTGGAAAAACATTTCCACCAACATCTGCTTCTCCCATGGCATTTTCCACCGCATTTCCATTGTTCACTTCCGTTAAGGTTTGAAGGTGGAAATTCACACTGGTTATTGATTGGATGCATAATATATAATATGTCAAATCAAAGCCTCAGAAATCCTATTTCCAATGGTGTTAATCTAGTGGAAATTATATCACCTTGTCAAAACATATTTTCTCTATAGTCCACATGGTGGTTATGGAAAAAATGTAAAATAGTTTATTTTAAATCAACGATATCTTCACTTCCCAAAATTGGATATATATCTATATATATATATATATATATATATATATATATATATATATATATATAT
>SNQJ01S0018312.1:17790-56723 GCA_010110895.2 Picea sitchensis | reverse complement strand
AGGACCTGGCAATTTCTCTGGTGGACGTAGCCCACACTGGGTGAACCACGTAAATTTGTGTCTCTCTTGTATTGTGTGTCTTCTGTGTTTTGTTTCTGCATTTGTTTTATTTTATTGCTCCGCGGTCCTATTTTTCTAACACCCACTTGGTATTTTTTTGTGGATGTGGTCAAGGAACAATATTACCCTATTGATAACTATGAAGACCAATACATGAGATGGAACACACTACGACAAGAGAGGGGCCAAACTGTGTCGAAGTTCACAAATAATTTCCATACCTTGCACACCAAGATGGGTATCAAAGACTCCAAGAGGCATCTGGTTTTGAAATACCATGGGGTTCTGGATAGGTACATCCAAACCAAAATGGATTTCCTAAACATCTCATCACTGGGAGATGCGTATCGATATGTTGTCAAAATTGAGAAGAAATTTAGGCGCCAAAAAAAATGGGAATTCGGGTTTGCAAGTACGCAACAACCAAAGCACAATAAAGACAGACCTAACCAAAAACCTCCTGACAATCATTCCAAGATATAGAAAAATAAAGCTAATGTAAATATGAAGAATGAAACTAGGAAGTGGTGCAAATTCCACAAAATTCCTTGGCACAACACTGATGAATGTCGCTCAAAACAATCATTGGTGGCTGAGATCAAAGACAAGGAGCTGGAACCTGATTCAAAATCTGATCTAGAAAATAATGAACATTTCACAGATATCATTTAGTACTTGAGAATGGGTACTGCGGTGCAAGAATATAGCACTGCGCAGAAGAAAAACCTTGTAGTCCACGCTGCTGACTATCAATTGATTGTGGGCCACTTATACAAAATGGGCACAGATAACATCTTGCAAAGATATGTGTTAGAAAATGAAATACCATGAGTTTTTGTAGAAGCCCACGAAGGAATAGTAGGAGGTCATTACGTAGGCAAAGTTACTATGCAGAAGGTATTACGCACAAGACTATGGTGGCCAACGATTCACATAGACTCGAAGGAGTACTGTCAAAGATGCGATGTTTGTCAAAGAGTAGGTAAGGGAAGAGATTTCATTACGACCATAAGTAACATTAAAAGCATTTGATAAGTGGGAAATAGAATTTGTGGGACCAATTAACCCACTAGCAAAAAGAACAGAAGCTGGATACATTATCACCACGACGGAGTACCTAACAAGATGGGCGGAGGCCACACCAGTGAAGGATTGTAGCGCAGAAACAACAACACACTTTTTATTTGAACAAGTCATCACTCGATTTGGGTGCCCAAGAATTTTGATGAGCGACCAAGGCACACACTTCATAAACAACACCATCAATGCTATGACTGAAAAGTTTGAAGTCCATCACCAGAAGAGAACACCATATCACCCATAGGCAAATGGTACAGTGGAAGAATTTAACAAAATCCTGGAGAACACGCTGACGAACATCTGTAACATCAACAGGGATGACTGAGACCTCAAAGTACCAGCAATATTATGGGCCTATAGGACTACATGCAAGAATTTGACAGGGCACACACCATTTAAAATAGTTTACGGACAAGAAGTAGTTGTGCCATTAGAATTTTTAGTACCAATCTTGCGTGTAGCAGCAATTACACAAATGACAGAACAAGGCATAGTGCAGGAGCGACTAAATCAGTTAACAACCATGGAGGAAGACCAGATCTTAGCAGGATTCCACCAAAAGGTTTAGAAGCAAGGGAAAAATCTTGGCATGATCAACACGTAAAGAATAAAAATTTCAAGGAAGGAGATCTAGTACTAATGTATGACAACAAGTCATTTCATCATCCAGGAAAGCTAAGAATGCATTGGCTAGGACCATATGAGGTAAAATTTGTCACAGATGGAGATGTACAGTTAAAAGACTTACTAGGCACATAACTCAGAGGAATGATCAGTGGGAGTTGAATGAAGCTGTACAAGGACAATCAACACCCACCGCCCAGTTTAAAAAATAAAAAAATAAAAAAAAAATAATAAAATATTGGAAATAGTACCAACAGAGGTGCACCATGCCGAAATAAAGAAAAGGAATGCATACTCAGAGAGGAGAATGACAATGACTACATAAAAATGGAAACAAGAGGGAAAAGTAAATTCGGCAAAATCAGTACGACAAGACAACGTTAAGCGCAATTGAAGGCCAGAAAGGACCGATGGGACACCACATTAATCGCACCAACTAGAGTCAACAAAGAAGAAGTAATGGAAAATAGGAAACCGCTGGAGGTGCATTGAACCTATAATTAAGGTGCATTAAACCCATAATGAAGGAAACATCATCGACAAGCTTTATGGGAAACCCATACAACACACGAACGCGGGAGAAAACAATCTATTCGTGAAAAAGGAGCAGAAAAAGAGTGAGATAGGTCGAAAATAATAGAGTGAATTCATAGAGGTCACGAAGACCATTCGAACCCAAAAAACATTGGACATTACACACCATGGAACCACCCAGAAAAATAGAAGCAAGATAGAGTGCCATACCAACTAGAGTTAAAACCAAGTCACGAGGACAGATGGGAGGAAGTGAACAACAATAGCCGGAAATCGTCAATATCGATGAAATCCCATCTCTAGACACGATACCGGTGAATTCAACACCTATAGTGGAAGAAATCCCACAACCAACACCAGAGGGCATGAGTATAGATATATTGGTGGAGGTACAGGAGAAGCCGAATCAAGACACAAAAACCCTGAAGGAGGTGCAACCAGAAAACACCGATGCAGCTCCGCAAGTCAATGGAACAACGCCAAATATGAAAACAACAATTGAGCCAGATGAGTCTCAAATGACCACATCAGAACACCTAGCAGAAGGGATGGTTGAAGATGTCTCAGGTTGGCCGAAATGGTATACTGAGGACCGACTAGAAGCCGCTGAAACTTTGAGCTAGCCACCATCGCTGAAGAAAGACAAGATACAGATACCTAGGTCACCTCACAAGAAACCTTCCGTTGAAATTGTTCTACCGCATATACCATAGGGGGTATAGGTAGGACCTGTTGATATTACGGTAGCTTCAAGAGGTATGAACCTCCATTGTGACCTTTGACAAGATTAGAATGTTCTGGAAGAAAGAAAAGAAATGAACGTAACCCTAGAAGAGATGTCGGCTGAAGAAATATAATTAATATAAATTAATTAGTACCCATAATAAGAAGTTGGACCAGGAAATCCTGCCAATATTACTATAAATATAGGGTGCCAGTCTCTCATTTGAAACACTTCTCAGAATCATAGAAAGTCACTTGTGCGCATTGCATTCTTGTGCACAGGTCTTGGAGAAGGTGTTGTGCCAGTTTTGGGTTAGACTCTCTGATCAGCTTTGGTTACTTATTTCTTGGTGCATTATCCTTGCTTGGCTATTGGATTTCTACCAAGATTATTCTCTCTGTCAAGGTCAAGGTGCTCGGAGGGTGGATTCGGCCTATGGTTGGGTGACAATAGTGATATTTTCGATGGTAAAATGAGCACATCCATTCATATTCTAATAGGTTATGGGCCCACACCTCCTTCATTTAGTCTAACCGCTGGAAGGAAGCATATCTATTAGGATACTATATCGTTGAAGAATTGCCGCTAGGGTTACTAGCAGGAGCAACTTCCAAGATACTGTTGTTGGGGTTACTAGCAGGAGCAGTTTCAGAAACCCTAAAACCCAGATCTGACACCTTGTGATGGAGCATCTCGCTCAAGGAGAAGTTATTCAAGTACACCCTAGTTCAGTGCACCTTTTGGCACTCTCAGAAGACAAAAACATCAGAGTTGATGTTTTGGATCAAGGCATGACCAATCATCAGTCACCCAAAAACATGAGTGAAAGACCAGTCTTCTACACTATTCAACAGTCACAAGAACGATTGAAGATGACATGTGGATAATTGATAGTGGAGCTTCGAGGCATATGATGGGTGATCAAGACAAACTCTCAAATATAAATGAGAATAAGACATCGTAAAAGGCAGAGCTTGGAGACAAAAGCACTTAGCTAGTGGAACGATTTGGACAAGCCTCCGTCAAGTTGAAAACATGTAACAATGTGCACTTAAGCAATATTTTATATGTACCTGGTTTAGAAAAGAATCTTGTGTCGATATATTTCCTAGAAGACAAAGGAAACCGAATAGCTTTCGTAGATGGAAAAGTGTTATCTTGGCATAAAGACTCCAACATAGAGAATGCTAGGGTTATTGGAACCCGTGAAGGAAATCTATACAGACTACTAGAACAAAATAAAGAAGCCCTCGTACATGATAAAGTCAATCCCAATGAACTTTGGCACAGAAGGTACACTCATTTTAACTATCAAGCATTACCTTTTCTCAAAAAGATGGTTCAAGGAATACCAGAATTACAGTCTACACATGAAGGAATTTGCAAAGGATGTGCTCTTGGAAAGAATATCAAGAAACCATTTCCAAGCAGGAACAATAGATCTAAGAAGATTCTAGATCTGATACACTCAGATGTTTGCAATCCGATGCTAGTCAAATCTCTAAGAGGAACTCTTTACTATGTAATCTTCATAGATGATTACTCAAGAAATACTTGGCTATATATTCTAAAGACAAAGGATGAAGTATTAAGCAAATTTCAAGAATTCAAAGAAGGGATAGAGAATCTCACAAACAAGAAGATCAAAACCTTAAGAATAGATAATGGAGGAGAATATACATAAAAGGAATTCATTGCATTCTGCAAATTGGAAGGGATTAGGAGGGATCTGATTGTTCCTCATAATCCTCAACAAAATGGTGTAGAAGAAAGAAAGAACAGATCTATTGAAAAAACCATAAAATCACTACTAAACGATCAAGTTTTATCCATGTTCTTATGGGGAGAAGTAGCCATGACAACAATATATGTTCAGAACAGAATTCCTCACCGCATATTGAAGTATTCCTTGGACAAGGAAAATATGCAATAAAGATATCCAAAAGTTTGGAATGATGGATTGCAAATCCATGGACACTCCTATGACTACAAACATAATAAAATTAAGAGATTCAGATTCTAATCCAGTAGATCCATCACTATATCAAAAATTCATTGGGTCATTGATGTATTTGGTAAATACTCGACCATACATTTTCTTTGCCGTGAATACACTAAGCCAGTTCTAGGTGGAACCTAGACATGAGCATTAGATAGTCGCAAAGCATGTCCTAAGATATATTCGTGGGACAATAAACTATGGCTTAAGATATACCACATCTAGTGATATACAACTTCATGGATTTACAAATTCAGATTGGGCAGGAGGTGAAGAAGATATAAAGAGTACTTCAGGGATGTGTTTCAGCTTGGGTTCCGCTATGATATCTTGGGGTAGCAGGAAACAAAAGTCTGTCGCACTCAGCACAACATAAGAAAAATATATTGCAGCATGTGAGGCATGCACAGAAGCAATATGGCTGAGAAAACTAATCTCCAATTTATTTGATCAGGTTCCAGATTCAACCATAATACATTGTGACAATCAGAGTTGTATAAGACTATCAGAACATCCAATGTTTCATGAAAGGTCAACACATATTGAGATAAAATACTACTTTATTTGGGATAAATTCCAGGAAGGAGAAGTAAAGCTCCAGTATATCCCCACAGATGAGAAGACAATATATATCTTGACAAATCCTCTGTCCAGAATAAATTTTTCATATTTCCGAGACAAATCGGGGATCGTGGAAATAAGTCCCTTAGCTGAAAGGGAAGAAATGACTCTCTAGGTTGGGAGGGAGAACTGACATATTATTGAATTGAGGACAATCATTTTCAATTTTGAAAAATGGTCTAGCTTGGGCAGATTCCTTCCAGTTTGGAAAGTGGTTTGAGATTTTTTACGGACAGGCTTTTTCCAGTTCGGAAAATGGTCCAGATCGAACGGTCATTTTCGAAAAGAAAATGGTTCGATGGATTGTTGATGTACCATAGACAACAATTTCCCATTGTGGTTAACATGGGGAATGGTCTAGGTAAGTCTCTCCTCTTGAGGGTTACTCAAGAAGACTGGTCTGCCTCACCGACAATGATTTTCCATTGTGGTTAACATGGGGAATGGTTCTTTTGGAGGTTGGTGCAAGACAATCATTCTTTAGGGAAGATTCTTTCTCTCCATGCTGCACTTTGTTTAGTGCCAGAGGAATGGCCCAGGGTGGGGAATGGTCCAAGTTCGTCAATCAAGGACATGCATTCCTTAGGGCAGACTCATTCTCTCAAGGTTGCACTTTGTTTAGTGTCGAAAGAATGCCCCGGGGTGGGGAATGGTCCAAGCTCAGAAATCAGGACAATTATTCTTCCTTGCTTGAGAATAATGGTCTAGATAGCCCATCATTGATGTTCTACTATGAGAGCAGATGATATTTTATATCTCACAGATGTGAGTGAAAGAATGGCCCAGATGATTTAGTTTATATCATAGCAATATTTTATGTGTAGGTTGATAACAAATGATTGTTATGGAGACTGCATGTCTCCAGATAGTAGAGATATGCTACTATGGTGGATATGTTCCACTCTTTGTGACTATGTGTCACGGTTTGAGTAGTTGTGTACTAACATTGATAAACACAGTTGTGTTCTATCAATTGATATTGTACCTGTTTTCATGGAGATTATCCATTTGGATAATAATGACGGTGCTCGTAATGCTACCTGTTGAATGGTATGTTTGTGCTCAAGACCATACCTCCCTAGCTAGGAGGGAGTGTTGATATTATGGTAGCTTCGGGAGGTATGAACCTCCATTGTGACCTTTGACAAGATTAGAATGTTCCGGAAGAAAGAAAAGAAATGGACATAATCCTATAAGAGATGTCGGCTGAAGAAAGATAATTAATATGAATTAATTATTACCCAGAATAAGAATTCATCCCAGACAAGCCTGCCAGGATTACTATAAATACAGGGCACCAATATCTCATTTGAAACACTTCTCAGAATCACAAAAAGTCACTTGTGCGCATTGCAGTTTGGTAGTCTTGTGCGCAAGTCCTAGAGAAGGTGTTGTGCCAATTTTGGGTTGGACTCTCTGATAAGCTTTGGTTACTTCTTGCTTGGTGCATTAGCCTTGCTTGTCTATTTGATTGCTACCAAGATTTTCTCTCTATCAAGGTCAAGGTTCTCGGAGGGTGGCTTTGACCTATGGTTGGGTGACAATAGTGATATTTTTGATGGTAAAATGAGCACATCCATTCATATTATAATAGGACCAGACCTGCTGGGTCATATAGGGAAGATCAAATACTCGGATCATGATATAGCAGACTGAGACAAGTTTCCATAACTTGCAAAGAGGGTATACATGGAGACAGTGGGCACGAATCCATTTGGGGAATCGATTATTCAACCACTCCAATGGGAAATATTGTTGGAGAAGACAAGAATTTTAGGTTTGTTGTACCTACCACATTTTGGTTCCTACGATGGTTCTTCTTCACCTACGATGGTTCCTACACAATGCTCAATCAATCCAAGATACAACAGGTTGGTTGAAAATATTCAACCCCTCCAGAAATAGGTTTTTGATAGCCTTCCACAGACCAAGCAACACAAATTCTTGAGCAAGGAAAGCAGTTCACCAAGATTCAAATTTAACAAATGCTTTCCCCTCTTTCCCGAGAACTCAACGCAATGGATACCATTGCTTCCTAAGGGGGGAGTACTGATCCATGTGGATATTGGTGGCAACCCACCTGTTCCAAATTCCACTTGGCTCATCTTGAGAGTTTTTAGCTCATCACGTTTCTTTGTAATGGTGACATCTCTTTGTAATTGTGGGTTCATTACTTTTGGGGATGTCTTGAATCCCTACATAGAATCCAGGTGCATATTGATGGTCACCTACCTATTATAACTGGATTTTTTTGGCAGTTTTCATGTCAGTACATCTTTATGTACTTCTGGGTCCGTTTTGAGGACCTATAATTGTTTTTTGGGCTTTGCACAGTCAAACTATCAACAAAGTTAGAGTTTGACAACATAATGTGTAGTTTTAGAAAAGACCATTCTAACATGATATCACACGCCTACAATATAGATCGTATGCAAAAGTTATGACCCTAGGAAGTTGATGTACTAACTTATCCAAATGGGGCCCACATGACTTTTGGTGCTTTATCTCCTAGGGTTAGATTTTTGGATGTCTAGGATGTTGGAATTCATGTTTATTGTAAAAAGGGCCTTTAGAGCCTCATTGTACTCATCTTCTTTCAAATGAGTGTAGCCATCACATTTCTTCTTAGAGATAATCTGCCACCATTCTAGTGAGTTCATTCACTCTATATTTTTACAGTCTCCGTACATTTGTTTCATTAATAGAAATAAAGTATTGTTGTATTTCTCTGTTTCTCGAAATATTTGTGTGTATTTCATTGTAATAACTCTGCTTTCATTTCATTCCGAAAATAATACAGATCATCTAGAGACATGTCATCTTCATCTTCTCAAGTTTTTAGGGATTTACCCTCATTTGCATTCCCTATTATACTTCTATCCCATGTACATATGCACCCTTCTCCACTGTAGCCCACGTACACCTCAAAAACTAGGGTTTTTTCAATATTTTCTGTAATTCCAAAACTTTTGTCATCAACCCTTCATGCTACCTTAGACTTGCACAACTTCAAATGTATCAATGAGTACTTGCAATAAACCTTACACAACAATATATATTCAATGTTCTCAATAGGTGCTAATAGGAGATCTTTTCTCTCTTATTTATACTTCCATGTAGCTTCCTCAAGGGGTTACCTTATAACCAACTTAAATCAATTTCCTTCTTTTAGGGCTAACCCACTTGTAACCCACTTTGCTACAAATAGTAAATTATCCACTTTTAGTTGCAACTAATTTATTTTTAATTATTTTCTTATTGCAACAAATTAACCCATGATTAAATCCTAGTTTCACTCACTTGACTAGTCAACTTCTTCTAGGATCTTCTAGAATAATTTTGACTTCTTTGACCTTCTAGATAACTCATGGGGGTTCTCTAACTTCACAAGGCCATAACTCTCTAACCATGAGGAGTTATGTTATGTTCCACATATCACCGGAAATGGCATGACATGTATTATCCATCTAGAATAGTTTCACCTGCAAATATACTAACCTTCATACAATTATACATCAAACAAACTTGGGTTACTTACCCATACCTCTAGAGCTACTAGAATGTTCTACTGGACATAATCAAATATTGACGTCAATATATAAGGGTTGACATCAATCTACAAAGACAATATCTAAGGGTTGACATCAATGACAACCAACTATCCAACTGTCCATCAATCTAGACCAAATGTTTTAGAATCTCCCCCTTTGGCATTTATGGAAACACCAACATTGATGGAAACACTTAGTCATGACAACACTCATGCTCATACTCCTCATCAATGTTTCTATCTCTCCCCCTTTTATATCAATGGAAAAGGGTATATCTCCTTCGAGCTGCTCCTCCTGTCTGTATTGTCCTTTGGGGCTGCACCTGTCGTCTTCATACCTCTGATTACTTTCTCTCTCCCTTTGACAAGGATTAACTCCCCCTATCAATATGATACCATACCTTCTCTAACCAATCATGGTTAAGAAAATAACTCCCCATGTTGGTATGACTCCCCCTATATTCTTTGCAATATGTTATGTAATCACTATGAAAAATATGCTATCACTGCAATATGCTTCTGTTGCATATGTTGTTGCTCTACCAGAACATTGATCAACTGATAAAAAATAATGCATCAAGAATACCATGATCTGCTATTCCTATGAATATCGTTGGACCTATCCATGCATCAAACTATACCTAAACCTATTGGAATTATTGTCCATTGGTGCTTCCTTGAGTAATCAACTGACATATATAAATAGCATTCAATATTAAGCATTCAAAATTTAAGAATTCAAATAATTATCCAACATTCTTTGAACTAATCTCTAGATCAATCTTTGAACCGCTCTCTAAACCAATTTATGAATCCTTATCTTTCCATACTGTCCAAAACTTTTTTACTCAACTTTCCACAATGTTGACCCATCTATCTCAGCTACTGCATAGACTCCCCCTGTCTAATATTCATATTACATGGGAGTCTCCAAGCCAAATTTCTCAGAACAATACATGCTCCGATGAAGTGTAATATTCTTCTGCATCTGTGAATACATATTCCTTTTCATGCTCTTCCTGAATTATGTCATCATCCTGAGATTTGACATTTTCATCTACTTGAATTCTGACACTTTCCTCTTTTCCTGTAATTTCATCATGATCTTGTGCTACTGCAAATCCTGAAAATACGATTCCTTGGACATATTCTTCATTTACCTTCTCCTCTTGTTTTTCACTTCTTCTCCAAACTTTCTTGTGTCTCTCATCAATATTTTCTTTCATGGGAGGCCTTATCATGCTTCTGTAATTTCGAGCTATGTGTCTGTAGTTGTGGCATTTGTAACATTCAATCTTTTGTGGTACCACATAAGCATTTATTGCTTGATTATTTGTTTCATAAGCCCTGTAATTTGCAACCTTATGTCCAAACTTAGTACAATAAAAACAATGACCATAAAATAAATTTACAAACCTGAGAGTAAATGATTTTCCGTGTGGTGTATTCCTTCTATAATTTTGCATTGGCTTATAAATATCTTCTCTTTTGTTTTTTCTTTCATAATTATTGAAGCTTCCTTGTTGCTTGAATGCAGAGGGTATTTTGTATTCATTTCTTTCTTATTCCTGATGACCATGATTCCTTCCTTTGAGAAATTTTGCATAACTCTTTTGTTATGTTTCTTTCGTCATGGAGCTTGAACCTTTCTCAATTTTCATTTGGTTGTATCCTAGTCCATACCTATCATAGTATGGCCTTTGATTGTTGATGAGATTATCCAATGTCTTGGTGTTATCTTTCTGCATGTCCTTCTGAATATATTTTCTTAGAGTGATTTCTTATACTTCCAACCTTTCAATCATATTCTCCTTCTCTTCTAGTTGACTCCGAGTATTTATTCAATCCTTTTGTCCTCTTCTACCTGGATTTTCAAATTTGTAATTACCTGGTTGACTTCCTCTGAGTTGGGATTCCAAGTTCCATTTAGTTATTTCTTGAGTAAATTGTTTTTATTTCTTCTTTCCTTAGTTATTCTAAGGCACTAATTAATTCTTCTCTAAGATCGACTTTTCCTTCTTCTTCTAAATTATCATATTTTCTTGTTTTACTTTCCTTATCCATAAATAGTACCTTTTTTGAATCACTATCGATTTCATCATATTCACTAGATGAGGAACCGTATTTTCTTGAGTATAGATTTTTCTTGAAGGCTTTCTTTTTGTTTTTCCAATTTCCCTTTTGATATCTCTTTTCTTTCTTGGGCTCTTCCTCTTCATCATTATTTGAATTTCTGGCATAAGGACACTTATTTTCAAAATGACCAATTTTACCCCAATTAAAACATTTCAATGAAATCTTACCATTATATTTACCTATTCCCTTTTGCAACTTTCTTACAAATTTTTCCATTTCTTCATCTTCTTCTGAATCATTGCTGAAACTAGATTCTGACTTTGGATTTTTCTTTCTCTTTTTATTTGTCTTCTTGGATGCTTTGAATGTTTCTTCCCTTGTAACTATATTTTCATGTTCTGTTCTCATTTCATTGGCTATCAATATTCCATGTAGATCATCCATGCTTATCGAATCCATATATGTTCTTTCTTCTAGTCCTAAGATATTAGGATCAAATCTCATTGGAAAAGATCTCAATATTTTTTGAACAATTATAGATTCATCAACTTCTTCTCCCAGTCCTTTAATTACATTCATTGTTTCATCAACTTGTAAAAAGTAAGCTGCAATATTTTCATTTTACTTCATCTTCAGCTGGTCAAATTGGCCTCTATAAGTTTGAAGCTTGGTTTCCTTGAATTTGGCGTCTCCTTCATAAACATTTTGATGTTTGTCCCATATTTCCTTTAGAGAGTCACAATGCATAACTTTGACATATACTGAATCAACCAGACCATTCAGGATGAAATTTTTGGCTTTCAAATTATTTTCTTCAAGTTGCTTTCCATTTTTATTCGTTGGAGGAACAATTGGTGATTTGTATCCATCTACCACTGATCGCCAAACATCACATCCATGTTCTTATGCATATGTTCTCATACTTCTTCTCGAGAATGCATAGTTCTATCCATCAAATTGTGGTATTCCATTTTTATACTTACCATTTCTCTCCATGATCTACCTTCCAATGGTTAAACTGTTTCCTAAAGGAAACTTGCTCTGAAACCAATTGTTGGATTACTAAGAGGGGGGGGGAATCAGTAATGAGAAATTATACCATTTATTAATCCTTTAAATCACAATGTATATTCCTTTAACTTATTCAACCATGTTCATCTATTTATCATCAATATATTATTGTATCATAAACATTAACATCCATCAATGCATAATAAACAATAAAAGACAAATCCACACAATGCACAATATACCAATATTTACGTGGAAACCTAATGTGAGACAAAACCACATAACACTTTTCTTATATTTCAATAATTACATTCAAGGAAGCACAAACTTCCAATTTTCCAGCTCCAACTGAAAGGAGGCTCCGAACCCTTATATTTTTAGGCTACAACCTGAGGGAAGCTCCAACACCCCAATTTTCTGGCTACAACCAAAAGGAGGCTACAACCCCCTATGTTCTCTGAATACAATCGAATGGTGGTTACAACCACCTATCCTTTCCCCATCCTGTTTCCTTGAAATATAAATGTCAGATGAAGAAACTACTGCCACAATGTCACTGTGAGATATACCACTGCAAACTTGTACCAACTTGTACCACTAACCTATATATGACCTATACCATTTCCCTTTAAGCACCATGTACCTGTACTCAGTTTGTACTAATAAAAAACTAATAGATACACGACCTATCTATTCTGTGGAGCGTGTACGTATGTGACCTATCTATACCGTGGTCCATGTATGTACGTGGCCTATCTGTACTGCAACCTGTGTATGCCTTCCAAAAACTAGGGTTTTCTCTCTCCTAAAAAACTCTAACCCTCTATAGTCTCAATCACATCAAGCTACAACCTGTCATTGTATCGAGACTATAATTGTTCCCTGTTCATACATCCTCATACATATCCATTAACCAAATACATCTATATCTCTCTAGTCATGTGCCATACAAGTGTGAAAAATCATAAACAATTATAATAACTCTCACATGAAATAGAAATAAAATATTTTTTGATATACAACCTCTCAATACATCAACCACTTCACGAATACAAGCTCGCAACCATGTACCACAAAAAACCTTAACTATATGCCAAGAAATACAAGATGTGCCTCAACACTAACAAGATGTATCAATGATAAATATTGATTATACCAAAATTGTATTTATTTATATATGAATTATATAGAAAGTCACATGCATACGCTAATCTCTCTAAGGAAATTCCTCAAACCCCCAGAATCATTTCTCATGTAGAAAAAAAGATCTAAGTACTCAAAGAAATAAGACATAAATTTTGAACCAGTAGATAGATCTGATGTACCTAATCATTGTGCCTCCTCTCCCCCTTCAACTAACATTTCCTTCCTCATAGGTCTCTCAGGCATCTCCCAACCGAACCTAGACCCCCTAATTCCCCTTACTCCCCCCCCCATTCCTGAACCGTTTCTCCCCCGCTCCTTCCACCCTCCCCTTTCCCCTATCCCATATCCATTTTCCCTCGGTCGAGGAGTACCCTCCCAAATACTTATTTTTCTCCACGAAATCCCTCCCCAAAGATTCTTAGAATGAAAATCAGGGAGGTTTAGGTTCCCTAGAAGATTGGGACCCGAAGCCCTATCATACGAGGACTAAATCCTTCCTTTCATAGGCACATAAGCAAGATCATAATGAAGTCAAATTAGGGAAACAAAAATCAATTCTTGGGGATCTTAGAGCAACAACTCATGAAAATATGCACAAATGAATATCCTTTCTCTAAACTATAGAGGGTTGGAAAACCCCTCCAAAAAATTGGCCATCGCCCAAATTTTCTCTCTCCACAAGCCCGACATTTTTTCTTCAAGAAACTATGCTCCAAGGACAGGTTGTGACTAGGCTTATCTCTTCTTCCCTTCCCATATGGGAATTTCTATCAATCATTAGCATGGGAAAATCAAGGGGTCTTCTTATGGGATAGTTCTCAAAGGATATAAAGGTGTTGAATTCTTTGGGGATCCCTCAGTTCTTTTCATCTCTACTAGGATGATTAATCTCCCCTCCCCCTACCTCTGTATCAATTTCTATGGCCTCTAGGTTGACATGGAATCTTTCTGGAATAAATTTCTCAGCTCCCCCCTATTCCATTTAGATCAAATCATAATAGGAGGAGACCTAAATTTATCCTTCACTCTAGCGAAATCTTGGGTCCAGGTGCTATCCCAAATCCCCTGGCCTCTTTTTTTTATCAAGTGTTGGAAGGATCCAAGTTTATGGATATCCTCCACCAGAAATACTCTCCAACATGGAGGAATACGAGAACAAAGCATGCTATAATTGCAAAAACACTAGACATATTATTAATATCTAATTATATCCACTTCATTAACCTTCGATATCTCCAATGGATAGAATAAGGAGGCATTTCTAACCACAATCTCATCCTATGGAGATCTTACCTGATTCAAAAAAAACCCAATCCCCTTTAAGTTCAACCCTACTTGGCTTGAAGACCCTTCATATGTCTCGATGGTTTAGGATTGTTAGTCCCCCTTCAATCCCAACCTCCCGGAATCCCCCCCTATTTAATTCCATTCATACCTCAAGAAAATAAAAATTGCTTCTATTAAATGGGCCAAAGGCAAAAAGGAACAAGAGGACAAAGCTCTCATCAGAATCAAAAGCTAGATGGAAAAATGGAGAATCGCAGAAGTTGAAACCTCTTTCTTTGAAGAAAAAAATGACCTTATAAAATCAATACAAAATGAAAAAAATCAAATCCTCCTAAATAGAGAAAAGGCCTAGAGATTAAAAAGCAAGGCTCTATAGCTATAGGATATGAAAACTCAAAGTTTTTTAACCATTGGGCAAATGGGAGGAAGATTAGAAACACAATTTGGAACATAATAAGGGAAGACGAACTTGAGGCCATATCCTTCAAAGACATTGCTTCTGAAGGAGTATCCCATTTCAAAACACTCTTCAAAGAAGAGCGAAGAGTGACAATCGAGTCCATTCTCCAATCTATTCAGTGCTTTTCCAGATTCACAAATGAGCAAGATAATGACAAATTTATGGAAGAAGTTACAAAGGAAGAAATCCTCTAGGCAATCCACTCCTTTAAAAAATATAAGAGTCCTAGACTGGATGGCTTCCCTCTAGACTTTTACAAAGTATATTTCAAAATTTTGGGTGAGGACCTCCTTCCAGTTGTGGAATACTCCAGATCTACAAGACAATTTTTTTTCTTCTTTCAACTCCACCTTCCTTTCCCTTATCCCCAAAACATAAAACCCCCTCTCCTTTGATCTTTTTCTCCCCATCTCCCCCTGCAATGCGATCTACAAGATCATCACCAATATCATTGCATCCAGTTTATTTAAGAAACTCTTGAAGGGAACATTTCACAAGAACAATTTGGATTTCTCAAAGGCAGGAAAATCCATCAAGCAAATGGATTGCCACAAGATGGTTTACACACCATTCAAGCTACAAAGCTAAAGGAAGTGGCTTACAAGGTGGAACTTTCAAAATCCTTTGACAGGGTCAGTTGGTTGTACATCAGGATCCTCCACATACATTTGGGTTTCAACTACAAGTTTGTCTCTTGGCTATTAAATTTCCTCAACTCCTCCTCTTTTTATCTACTCATCAATGGATCAACATCCCCCTTATTTAAATCCAAAAGATGGATAATATAAGGATGCCCCATTTCTCCCCTCCTCTTCCTTTTGGTCGTTGAATGTCTTAGCAAATTAATATCAAAATCCACTGCACAAGGATTATTCAAATGCATCGCAATCAATAACTAGGTATCTCTCTCACACCTTCTTTTTGTTGATGACATCCTAATCTTATGCAATGGAAATAAATCATCAGTGGATAGTATCATATAAATGTTAGATATTTTCTACAAATCTGTGGGGATGAAAATCAACCCAGAAAAATAAATGCTCATCTCGTGGGGTCAAAATCATCAGGAAAAATCCACTCTAAATACACTATGAGGGATATTAGTAAACCAATGAATGAAGGATTAAAATATATGGGATTTATCCTCAAGACAAACAACTATCTCTTCAAATATTGGAATTGGATAATTGCCAAAGTTGAAAAGAGGATCAAAATATGCTACAACAAATGGTTGTCCAAGGCTAACAGAATGATTCTGATCAAGTCAATCATAGAAGCAATTCTAGTTTACTAGACCTCTCTAGCATGGGTACCAAAATGAATCCTTCACAAACTCAGGAAGCTAGATTTAATATATCTATGGGATGGCAAGGAGGACTCCAATAGTTTAGTTCTTGCTTCATGGGAAATTTTGTCTCTCTCAAAAGTATGAGGGGGATGGGAAATAAAAAATATTCACATATTCTCAAAATCTCTGGTAGCTAAGAATGGATGGAATCTAATTGAAAATAATGGATTGTGGTTTCAAATATTCAAAGGGAAATACTTCCCCAATGACTCCCTCATGAAATGGATCAAAAGACTCCAAAAATAATCAGTCAATGGGTCCATTTTCTAGAAGGAAAACATACAATCCTTCCCTCTGATAAAATACTGGCTCATATGGAAAATGGGAATTGGAGAAAAATTCATGATTGGAAAAGATCCATGGATTGGATGTTTAAATAGGTATTTCCTTAAAAAAAAACTCTACATAACCTACAACAAAATGGCTTTTTCTTCCTAAATCAAATCCATAAGGAGAGTAGGGTCGAAATAGATGGTTTTCCTGGAGAGAAGTAGGGCTATCAGAACACCAAGATTTGATATGGGATAGATACATGTGACACACCCAGAGCAACAAACCCCCCCCCCAAATATTTTCTCTTAAATATGATTTTCTCCATGCTTTACTCGAAAACATACCTACTACCCGGGTATCTCTAAATTATCCCTCTTGGGCTATTTTTCATTTTTGATATCAATTAATTAAATGAAGAAGAAAAAAATATACACACAGATTCATCAAGGTTCTTGTTAACTGTAAAACTAAAATATTAACATGTCATGCATGATAATAACCAACAATAAAATCATTATAAATGCATCATATCTAAGATTTAATAATATTACTCAATGAAAATCAATACACAACAGAGAAAACCATGACAAAGAGAGCACTTATCTTTATTAAAATCAATCACCAACTGGCTGTAGACCAAGGATGTCATTGTTACAAGTCTCAATAACAGGTCACCCCCGAGCCAATCATATAAATCCACAAGGATGGTTCTAGGGTGTCACTCAACTTCCCAAACCAATCAACACTCAATCTCTCACACGTTTCTCAACACACAACAATCCGAATTACACCATATCTCTTCTTCCAAGCATGCACAACCTGAGAGAATGGACCCCCTTCTATTCCATGCAATCTCTAAGGCTATCCACCTCCTTCTAGGGATTCAATGCATCTGGTCAATAATCTCCATGTCGGGACTCTGAAGATTCACAATTTTGAACAAAACTTTAACACTTGTCAATGCATCTTAGGTATGGAAACATTAATTCATGCCTGGAATACACCATCAATTACTACAACCAACAAACAATGGCTTCATCCTCAACAATTCATCCCCATGTCCCAATCCTGGAACAAGAATGAATAAGGAATGATAATTGAGAAACAATGAATGAAAGTGTGAAAGAGTGAATGGATAAGAACCCCCAAACAACCCACAATATGGGTTTATATATTTACATGAGAATACAAGAACCACATATCCTTCCTCCAAGAAGCTCATATAACCACCTCTCTCTATTAAAAAGTTTATGGGTTAATAAAAATATAATAAAATGACTTATCCCTTTAATCCCCCTCTCTCATGGAATCATAACCCCCTATAACTCTTGTCCTTGTCCTTATAGCAGACAACAATGTATTTTGTTATTAATGATGATCAAAGAATTACATTTCCTAGGCACTTAGGCCTCTTTTAATTGGTTGGGTGCTCTATCCTTTCATCAAATAAACCAAGATACATTATTTAATATGGGGATTCAAAACTGGGGTATCAGATTCCCCTCCCCCTTATTTTGGCACTATCCTTAATGCATCAAAACATAAAATCAAAATTTCAAAATTATTCAAAACGTTGTGGGTACTCTTCCCTCATGGCATCTTCATGATCCAAAGTAGCATCTTCAAGACCGTAGCAGGTCTATTGCACTTTTACCAATTCTATAGCTTGATTTTGTAGTACTTTTAATTTTCTGTCCAATATGCACATAGACTGGACCTGGAAGTATCTCTCTGGTTCTACCTAAATCAAATTCCAATCAATAACATGGTTATGATCATGTACATACGTTTTTAGCAAACATACATGAAATACATTATGCACATTCAAGGAAGAAGACAATGCAAGAATGTATGCAACTGACCCTATTCTGTGCAATATTTCAAATGGACCACAAAATCTGTCTACTAGCTTTGTACATCTTCCCAAATTCAATGAGATCATCTTAGGCTTCACTTTTAAAAGAACATTCTCTCCCACTTTAAACTCTCTTGTTGTCGTATTTTTATCTGCATAACTTTTTGGTCTATCTTGTGTTGCCTTCAAATTATTCTTAATTCTAACCATGGTTTTCCATATCCCTGGCCCAAGTACCACTCTATCAGCCGGGTTATCCCAACTCATTGGAGTATTGGATTTCCTACCATACAAAGCTTCAAATGGGATCATTTTCAATGAGGCTTGATACCCATTATTATAGGAAAATTCAACTAAATGCAAGTAATCTTACCACTTAGATGGCTTATCCATCAGATACATTCTTAACATGTCCTCAATTACTTGGTTGACTCTCTTTGTTTTCTCATATGAATGTGGATGGTATGTTGTGATAAAGTTCATATTTGTGCCAAATCCCTTGAACAATCCCCTCCAAAAGTTTGAAGTGGACTTTGTATCTCTATCTGATAAAATTTCTTTAGGTATTCCATGCAACCTAGATATCTCCCTCATGTAAATTTCTGCAATATTAGTTGTTGTATGTCTCATTTTTACATGGAAAAAATGAACATCCTTTGTCAATTTATCAACCACTACCATTATTTAATCATGTTCCCTTGTTGTCTTGAGAAACTTAGTCATAACATCAATGGTTACCACTTCCCATTTCTTCTCTGGAATTGGTAATGTTTTTAATAAACCCACTGGGTGTCTATGCTCAAGCTTCACTCTCTGACATTCCATACATTTGGCGATGTAATCAACATATTTCTTCATTCTTGGAAAAATAATTGGCTTCTTACTACTGCAATTGTTTTCTGGTAATTGGGATGTTTGACATACAAAACATTATGCATTTCTTTTAATACCAAACTCCTAAGTTCTCTGGAACTAGGAACATAAATTCTATTTTTATGCATAAGTAATCCATCTTACCTCATCTCATATTCTTTAATTTTTTGTTGTACATTCTCCTGCTGTAAGATTTTTTTTACCTGTAGGTAATGTTGATCTATGACGACAACATCTAAAATTTTTCTCTTCAAATTTGACTGATCCATACTAATGGTTATAACATGCATGAGATGTATTCTTCTACTAAGAGCATAAACAACTTTATTTTCTTTTCCTTTGATATGGTTGATGTAAAAATAGTATTCACTTAAAAATTTCAGCCATCTTGTTTTCCTGGCATTTAAAGTTGGTTGTTCAAAAAGATATTTCATACCACTATGATATGATATTGATTCAAATCTCTTTCCCATGAGATAATTCTTCCACATATTCAATGCATGAACAATGGAAGAAAGTTCCAAGTCATGTGTGTAAAAGTTCCTCTCATGTTCTTTAAGATTTTTGGACTAATAACGAATGATATCTCCATTTTGAGTGAGGACTCCACCAAGTCCTTCCCGGCATGCATCTATACATACCACACAATTTTCATTTGGGTTGACAATCTTTAAAATAGGTGCACTAGTAAGTAATTCTTCCAACAAATTAAAGTTTTGTTCACACTCATCTATCCATTCAAATTTAATTCTCTTATTTTGCAAAGAAGTGATGGGATTAGAAATCTTAAAGAACCTCGCTATAAATATTTTGTAATAACTGACTAATCCCATAAAATATCTAACTTATGAAACATTCTTGGGTGTTGGCCATCATCTAATGGATTCAATCTTCTATAGATCCACTGCTATACCTTGTTTTGAAATAATGTGTCCCAAGTAATGGATTTGTTCTTGGTAAAAATAACACTTACTAAGATTTCCATACAACGAATGTTCCCTCAGTACTTGCAACACCAACCTCAAGTGATGTTCATGCTCTTCTTCTGACTTAGAATAGATAAGTATGTCATCCAAGAATATAATAACAAACTTCTCAAGATAATTTCTGAATATGCCATTCATTAAGCACATAAAGACAATTGGTGCATTGGTCAGCCCAAATGACACCACTACATATTCATAATTCCCATACATGGTTCTAAAGGTTGTCTTATTGATCTCTTCTTCCTTCATTCTTACCTGGTGATATCCTGGTCTCAAGTTTATTATTGAAAATATATTTTCCCCTCTTAGCTGATCAAAGAAGTCATCAATTTTGGGTAGAGGGTGTTGGAATACTGAGAGGGGGGTGAATCAATATTTCCCTTTTTCAACAATTAGCAGTTATCTTTTATATTTTATTGATTATCACAATGAATCAACAATGAATTGTATGCAAAATCAATTATATAAATATATTTAACAACAATTACAAGTTTTATAAAGAATAGTGAAGGACACCAATCCTCTTTAGAGCACCAACTCTAGGAGACATAGATCCCCTTTTTCAGGGAACCAACCCTAGGAAGCACCAACTCCCTCTTCTTTAGGGAACCAACCCTAGGAAGCACCAACTCCCTTGTATTTAGGGCACCAACCCTAGGAAGCTCCAACTCCCTTATCTTTTATAATTTTCTTAGTAAGAATATGAATCCTTCCATGCTCCTCCCTTCCACCCTCACTTCATATGAACCAATAGTTATTTTTCTTGGACTCTGCTTTTGTTTTGATCTTCTTATCTGGACTTCAGAGACACTTTGTTCTCAACACTCTTCTTTGTTTATATAATCTTCAAAACGGTGTGAGTTATGACGCACTGTGTCATTTCGTTTGGATGATCTCACCTCTTTGTTTAACTTAACCATAATCATTGTTTTATCATTCTTACCATGGATGATTTTTATAAATTGATCACAGATATGGATCAATTTCATCATTTAACTCAACCCCGAATCTCTGCAATTATTGCAGAAATCGAGTTCAGCAGAGGCGCTTCCTTCAAACCATTTTCATATGATCGATAACGCAAAACCACAGGCTTATCAAATTTAGCAACGTATTACCTTTTGCCTCTATATCTCTTATTCCATATGACCAACTATGGTGACTAGACGCTAGGCCAAACGAGTGCTTATCAAAATCAATGGTCATGATTTAATCTCTCGATGAGATGGATGACTGTCGGGACTTCGGGACATGAAAGATTTCAGATCTTTCGAATAAGGTTTCCCATAACAGATCAGACGATTTATGTTTATTTCGTGGAACCATATTAATGGTCAGATTCGATCCTTACACTTATCCTTTCACTGCTTAATACGAAATCTAGGACTTAATAAAGCATTGAGATGGATGGCCACCATTTACTTCGGGACTTCAGCTATTTTAATTTCGCTATCCTTCCACTATATTTTGATCAACGGTTGAGAATGCACTCAAAGTGTTCTTCAGATCGGACGACTCATGTCCACTTTGGGACTTCAGAATTCAGGACTTCGAAACTTTGGTCAATCGTTGGTGGTGAAACTCCCAAAGTAAATATCCCATAGTGACGTCCATTGTTGACATGGCACGGGCTAAGTGGCACCCACATGTCACTCAAATTCATGATTTACATATACCTGATCTGCTGATTTCATCTTGAAATTTGTCATCATCTGACTATGCCACATGTCCTTGCTGATGTGGTCTACCACATGTCCTTTGATGACATGGTATTTTGACATATATCTCCCTGATCTAACGGTCAGAATAGTATCTGAAATGTATCTCAGATCGACGGATGACATTTACTTCAAATTTTCAGCTTTCGGGACTTCGGAAAATTCGATCTCTTGACTTCACAATTCTTTCGAAGTGAGATTCCCCGAAGTGTGACTTTCGCACAACTTTTAACCCAAAATGAATGATGTTCATTTGATCACGATCTTAGATCGATGGCTTGATCTGTCTGCGATTTTATTATGCCTTGGATTAAATCCAACGACTCTTCTTCTAGCTTATCCCGTCCTTCCACTTTAGAATGATCCAACGGTTGTCGAGTATTCGGGTATTCTAATTCTCAACCTTTTTTTCCCCACTTACCCTATCCTTCCACTTAAATTGATCTAGGGGTCATGAAGACTCTCAAAGTATATTAATGACCAGGGATGATTGTGAAACCACAACTTGCGAGTGATTTAATTTGTCACCCAAGGTCTGCAATTTGAAGTTCTGCGTTAGTTGGTGAGTCAACCACAATCATCGATATTTGAAGCTATAAGATCTGATGGTCCTGACTAATTACAGAATTGGAAATAGCATGATATTTAATTTTCCTTTCTCTCTCCACAATCTATCCTTGCCATTGATCTGGCGCTTGCGAATCCGACGATCACGACTTGATTCGACTTAATCTGATCATTTTTTGGATCAATCATAGTCGTTGATATTTGAGTTTGTGAGATCTGACGATCTAGACCAATTGCGGGATTGGAACTAGAAATTTGTTTAATTCTTATTTCTCTCTCCGCAATTCATCCTCGTTGTTGATCTGGCGCATGTGTATCAATGGTCCTGGTTTGCCCTGTGGGGATTTTGATTCCGATCATGTTTCTGCACCACGTTTTCCCTTGTGAGCTCCATGTGCATCATTGATTGTTGACATCAATGAAAATACATCAATAACAGTATGTCCAACAGAGGGTATTTGTTCTTCACAATGGATTTATTCAAGTATCAAAGTCAATACATAGTCTCAATGTTCCATCCTTCTTCTTGACAAAGAGTACTAGTGCTCCCCAATGTGAAACACTTGGATGTATGTACTCTTTCTTCATCAATTCCTCCAAATGAATTTTTAATTCCTTTAATTCTAGTGTGCTCATTATGTAAGGTGTTTTTTATACTAGGGAAGCTCCTGGTACTGAATCAATAGAGAAATCTATCTCCCTCTTTGGTGGAAACCCTGGTATTTCTTGGAATACATCTTCAAACTCTTGCAATACCGAAAAATCTTCAAGGCTTTGCCCTTTTGTCTTTTCTGGCTCCTCCACATGGGATACATACAATTGAAATCCTTTCCTGAAACATCTCTTCAGCTGTAAGGCTGAAATATCCCTTATAGAAATGGGTCTTTGAATTCCTTTCAAAATGCTAGTTTAGGACAACATAATAGTTTAGGACAACATAATGCTTGTCCAACCAATCCATTCTAATGACAATATCATAAGATCCTAATCAAATGATTCATATCAACAATTGTACTTACTTCGTTCAAATTTATTGGGAAACTTCTAACAACCTCATTGATCCTTATTTTGGTTCCAATGGCTAGCTAAACTAAACTCGATTTCTCAAGATTTATTTTCTCCAAATGTAATATATCAACTATTTTAGGATCAATGTAACAATGGATTTATCCTGAATCAATTAATATAACAATAGAATAATTAATGATCTTACCTTCCACCTCGATCATATTGGATTGGTACTCTGCTTGTCGATCTTCTATGGCTGCATATATTCTACCGATGTCTTCTATTGTTGTGGTGTATTGGATGTTTTGCATGGTATTCACTTTGTCTTTTCTATGAGGAAAATCCTTGCACACATGATCATCTTTGTGTCCCCAACATTGGATTGGTGGTCTCCCTATTTTTCCTAAGGATTCATCCTTCTTGGAATCATCCTTAGTGGGTTGATCTTGTTGATTTTTCTTTCAACTATTTCTTTTGAAAGGAGGTTTGAATCCTTTATTTCTCTGATTAGACTTCCCTTTATTCTTATCCCTCCAATATTTATGCAAATATTCTTTTCCCTTGTCTTTCTCATACAGGTACTTATCCTTCCTAATGGTCTCAATCAAAGTCCTGGGATCATCATATTGAATCTTCTCTTTAGAAAATGAAGGCGGTCCACTAAAAAACCTTTGTATTTTTGCCTTCTCATATTTTATAAACCCCACATACTTTAGCAATCCCAAGAACCTTTTTTCATACTTTTCCATGGTCACGCTTACTAGCTTGAGTTCAAAGAACTCCTACATTTTCTTGTCATAGAAGTGTTCTGAAAGATACTCCTTCTGAAAATATCTCTTGAATGGTTTCTAGGTGATCCTGCTCTCATTAATGTGTTCCACTTTCTTTAGTTGATCCCACCACATAACCACTTTTACATGCAAATGGTATGTGGAAATTATTGCTTCAACATTAGGTGAATAGTTGTGCAATTGAAAATACTTCATGATTCCAAGAAACCATGCTTCATCATCATCCTCCCTTTCTCTTTCACCATCAAAGGATGGTGGCTTAAGCTTCCTCAACTTTCCTTGCAAATTGTCCAATTCATGTCTTCTTCTTTGGTGCCTAATAGGAGACACCTTTGGACTACTTATGGAGTCTTCATATGCATAAATTTTCCCTGTTGAGCGAGGAGGCGAGTGCTTCCTATAAGTCCTACTAGCACTTATAGAATAAATAGTCCCTCTGTACTTATCTCTTCTTTCATGCTGTTTTCCTCCTTCCTTGTGTCTTGAGCCTAATCCCTTCTTTGCTTGTCTATGCAGCTGATTTAGGATTTTCATTACTTGAGAATTTATTTGGTTTTGGTATTTCATTAATCTCTCATTATCTACTTTATAACTCTACACTTATATTTTCAATCGTCTCACAGTCTCTATTAATGTCTCATGTTCCCCTCTGTCCTTATGCCGATTTTATTTTGTCTTTGCATCTTCAACACTGATGTTTTGACCCTGGGCTTCTTTATCATGACTGAAGGATCCTTCCGCTTCCTCCATTTCCCATATCTTCATTCTTATCTTGTTTATGTCCCTTACTTCTGCAAAAGAGTGTGCATGTGACATAATCTCTGTTAACCAAAATGAAAACATAAGCATGTTTAAGAATTTCTCGAAAGGACTGTAAAAGAATCTATGTATATAAATTTTCTCTTTTTAATTTTCCTTAAGGCCATGAATCATTTTATTCTTAATTGGTTGTGAGTTTTTCTATTCAAAATTTTTTCTGGGTGCATAACTAAATTCCTCTCTTCGAGATATTTTCAGTGATTATTTTCTTTTTTGATTTTGAGCTCGGGGAAAAATGTTATGGCCTTTTGAAAATCCTTAGGTCGTCATTCATTAAATTCCACTTTAATGTCACATGACATCCACATGGCCCTCAGTCACTTGTGCCATTTGACGTGGTACTGACGCAGACAAAAACGTGGCACCTACCACTTGGTCCATTGGTCCCTCAATCAATGGTTCGAAACACTTCAAAACCTTTATTTTTATTTATCGTCGGAGTGCACCCACTCCAAGATTCACTATCCACTCCAAAAGACCTAGTATGATGGTACCCTTTGGCATATCTAATGGTCATCATATTTTGGGAACCAACGAATCCAATTGCTTCAAAGTCTCTACTTTCACAATGGTTACTCTCCACTTGCAGCTCTCATTCTTCATGCTACCAAAGGGAACCACGATATCTATGGATGAGATCTCTTCTCAGAGTCCTTCCCATCGAAGTACCCTCACTCCAGTCTCACTAACCACTTTGAATATCACACTCTAATTGTACTCACTTTAATGGATCCAACAATTCCTATCCTAATCCTCGAACTATCAAGATTTTCTCAGAGTTCACAATTGATTGATAGTTAAGGTCCATCCCTTTAACTCTTCTTGCTTGATCATGTGAGACACATGACAAATCAACAACTCTATTTACCTCGCTCCCACTCAGTGATCAATGACGTAGACCATTCCTCGGAGTGAAAACCCCTCCAAGATTGTAACTCACTTTGAACAACACCCCTCCGATGAACAGTTAAGATCTATCATCCTACATATCTGAGGGATAAGATTTAAAGTGGAGGCCTAAGGGCCTCCACACCCAAATAGGCCCACTCTTTCCTCATCGACGAACCAAATTTCAACATGTACTGTCCTCTGAGGATGTTGATTTTCATACTGACATCCTCGTCACCTTGACTGTCAATTTGTCACACCACGTCACCGTGGCATCACGATTATCTCTCCTTCTGCTCGATCCACATTAGATATAAAACTGAGATCATGGGAATATTTCTCAATAGATCGATGGTCCTCCTTCACTCTCAGAATCCCTCCCATGAGAGTGCATCCAATTCGGTATCTAAGGTTACTCTAACCCTTGAACTCCGACAACACTTACCGCAATGGATCTAATGAAGCATGTCTCTTCAAAGCCACTCTCCAATGGATGAACGACTATCGAAGTCCCTAGTTGTTGGAATACATGAAAACTTGCACTCAGACATCCCAATGGAAGTTTCCTTTGATCAAAAGTGGAGATTTTTCCATCCTCAAATCCAATGGTCATCAATTAAGGGTGACCACCCAAAGGATTGATCAAAACAAGGGCCCACCAACCCACCTAGAACATCCATATACTAACATGTGGAAATGGGGGGTGTTACACAAGATGAAATCTAACAAAGTAAAAAGGATGATGGGGAATTGAATGGACATATTGATCCGGATTATTTTCGGCACGAAATGAGACCGGAGATATAATAAAGAAATACACAGAGATTTCGCAGGTATTCAATAATATAACAGAAATGTATCAGAGATGAAACCATAAACACAGATATACAGTAATACATGATTTCTATTAATGAAAGAAATGTACAGAGACTGTAAAAATACATAGTGAAAGACTCACCTTGTTATGTGACTCTCTGTGCTTCATGCACATGTCACAAAGGTTCGTATTTTTTTTATAAACTATTCGTTCACGTTTTCTTGCATGCATGTGGGTTAGATATTCACATAGTCCACAGATCGACAATGGAATAACCCACTTAGAATATCGATCGACAACAACTATTTTTTGGTTTCCTTGGTAGGTATACTGTTGATTCAAAGGCTCACATCACAAAGGGAAGGCTAGCTGAGATCCTAGGGCCATGATGGATCTTCCGAGAACTATTTCCATAGTGATCTCGACACTTCTACACCTCGACATTGTCCTATAGAAAATAGTTAATCAAGATATACCATCAATTTTTTTGTAACATGCCCCTTCAAGGCTCGGTGTTGTAAACCTAGGGCTTTGAATACTAGTATGTGACACACCCAGAGTAAAAAACCCCCCAAAAAATATTTTCTCTTAAATACGATTTGCTCCATGCTTTGCTCGAAAACATACCCACTTCCCGGGTATCTCTAAATTCGCTCTCTAGGTCTATTTTGCATTTCTGATATCAATTAATTAAATGAAGAAGCACAAAATATAAAAATGCATTCATCAATATACTTGTTAACTGTAAGACTAAAATATTAACACGTCATGCATGACAATAACCAAAAACAGGATCAGCATAAACACATCATATCTCAAAGATAATAATATTACACAATGGAAATGAATATACAACAAAGAAAAACATAATAGAGAGAGCACTTATCTTTATTAAAATCAATCACCAACTGATTGCAAACCAATGGTGTTCCACCCAACCATAGACGTTGTTGTTACAAGTATCAACAACAGGTCACACATGAGCCAGGGCTATGAATCCACAAGGACAGCTCCAGGGTGTCACTCAGCTTCCCAAACCAGTCATCACTCAAGCTCTCACACATTTCTCAACACACAACAATCTTCATTACACCAGCTCTCTTCTTCCCAGCATGAACAACCCAAGAGAATGGACTCCCTTCTCTGTCACACAGTCCCTTAGGCTATCCACCTCTGTCTAGGGCTCTAGTGCATCTAGTCAAGAATCTCCATGATGGGAATCTCAGGATTCACAACTGTGAACAAAGCTTAACACTTTTTATGCATCTTGGGCATGCAAGCATTGAATCATGGCTATAATAAACTAGCAATTACTACAACCATCAAACAATGGATTCATCCTTAATAGTTCTCCACCATGTCCCAATCCAAGAACAAGAATGAAGCATCCATCTCTTCATCGCTTTTCCTTACACTCTTGAAGTTTGGAGGACCATAAAAAGTGCACTAAATATCATCTCTGACTGGAACAAACACACAATTCAGGATGCTCTGAAAAATTCATGGGAAAATTAGAACTTACATAAATTCAAAGGCATCCCCTCCTTGGCCTACTGGGCATCTGGATTACCAGGAATAAATCTATTTTTTAAGAGAAAGAAATCCATCCCCATAGTTGTGCACTAAATACTCTTTCCACATTCGAATCCCTCCACTTCAAACCAAATTCTCCCCCTTCTCATCCTTCTTGATAACATCGATATATCAATAAAAACATACCATGGGATTTCTTTGATGGAGCAACAAAAGGATCCCCTTCAAAATGTGGAGTAGGAGGCATCCTACATCTATCTAAAACTTCCTCTATATCTTTTTCAGCAGGTCTTGGTGAAGCCACAAACAACAAAAGTGAATTCACAACCCTCTTTCTCATTCTTAGCCTAGAAAAAGAAAATAAAATCTCCCAGCTACAAGTTTTTGGGGATTCTCTGATTATTGTAAACATCATCCAAGAAACACACATTCTACACAATTACTCTCTTCATCCCATTCTGGAAAAAATTAAAGGCACCATATCCAGTCTCTCAACCTTCTCCATTTCACATGTTTATAGGGACAAAAACAAAGTAGTAGACTCAATTTCCAAAATTGGAGTGGCTATGGACAAAGGCACATGGAAAACATGGCAAGAATGTCCACAAGGGACCGTTGAACACCTTCATCCCCCTTGGTTCTCAGCTTGACCTGTAGCTGAATTTTTTTGGAATATAAATATATGATAATAGTGGACAAAAATCACTATTATAGATGAACAATCATACTCATAAACTCTTAAAGTAGCAATGCATAAAAGAATCTCAGAGGCATATGTAATTTTGTTACTATATTAATAAAATTACCTATTTTTTTCCCTTAGAATAGGTGGACATAGAAATATTTTATTTATGTCCACATAGAAACTATTTTTCATTATTAATATTTTTTTAATGTCACATGTCAACTCCCTAATATTAAGTAATATTAAGCATTGAAGGAATTGAACTTCTAAAGTAGAAAGCACCTATTAAGTAAATCATATTTTTTTTACTTTCAATTATTCTATCTATTTTCCCCTCTCACTTTATATATATATAGAGAGAGAGAGAGAGAGATTTTACTTGAAATCTTAGAGTGCAATAAAAAAAATTCAATGTCAACAATAAAATATTTCAATACTTGAGATAAAGTAATTAAAAGTTTAAAAAATCTTAACTTGTATGAGGAATATGTGTAATTTCTTCAGTGCTTAATATGGATTTGACATGTGACATTTGAATTAATATTAATTAAAAAAATTATTTTAGTTTGAACCATAAATAAAATATTTTAATGTCTAAGTTAAGTAAAATATTTTAATATCATCTCTTATATATGTGTGTGTGTGTGTGCTTGCGCACCTTCTACTTTACAATATGAGGAAGATGTGTAATTCCTTGAATGCAATATGGATCTCACGCATGGTATTTAAAAAATATTAATAATGAAAAAATATTATTTCAATGGGAATAGTAAATAAAATACAAGGTACTTAGAAAATAGATCTATCTATCTTAACTCTTGATCTATCATGAGTAGAGAAACATCTAAATCCTTTAGATGCAAACATCTCAAAGGATTCAATGTCTCTCCCTTGATGGGGTGTCATCCGCCTGATAGTAGACACGAGAGAGGTGGGCAGGCATTTGACATTGGAAGGTCACGTGCCCCACACTATGGCCGTCACCCCCCACGATATAATGCATTGCATTTATACTACATGCTCATTTTCTTCGGTGAGTACATTCTCCAAGTGCTTCAACGTGCCATTTCCCCTATGGCAGTAATGGCAATGGATTTTGCGAGAAGCCTGTCATGTCACTTCCTATGGCTTCTTTAAACTGATCCAAGGCTTTTGTTCCTCCATCACCTTCCTAACTCCATAGCCTTCATTGTGTTTTTCATCTGTTTCATTTCTTCGCCCGACTCTCCCTCTTGGCTCTTGATTTCAAATTTGCAGGTCATTTTCCTCCACCTCCACCTCCCCCTCTTGGTTATGTCGAGGCTACGTCGAAATCCAAAAAGGGGTCCGTCCTGGTATCAAACTTACGAGATAATGGCTCGTCGAAACCTCAGCCAACAACAGACCTTTCCCAATTCGTCTGCTCCTCCCTCCCCCACGTCCTCCTCTGGTATGCATGGCCTTGCTCCTCTATCTTCTCCATGGGTCTGTCGAGTGGAATGGTTTAACAGCTAGGGGAATTCTTTGGGATTTACGCCTGGCACCATCTCATACATGCCTTCCACCTCTTGTTCATCCATCTCTCATGCTAATCCTCGGGTTGCTTCCCAACCTAGCGCCACCTCCATCCCCTCGGCGATGACTCCCTCTTCGCCCCATCCGCCCATTTATTGTGCCTGTGGCAACTACACTTGGCTCCTGGAAATAATGGATATTTTGTAGGGATTGGTTTTCAAAGTTCGACATGACTTGGTTGATTTAATGTTCAGAACTGAGCTCAAGGATCGACGTGAAGAACAATTGGAGGCTATGCTATCTTCTCTTCTCAACCAATCTCTGTCTCCTTCGACCGTAGCGACAACAAGGGCTCTGGCGGCAAGCGACACAGGGACGACTGATTACCCAGCTCGAGACTTAAAATGAAGCCTTTGTTTTAGGTTCTTGTTTTAGGATTCCACTGATGGCAAGGTTTTACTTAATTTTTGGTATAGCTCTGCGTGGCACCGAGGTTTATAGACATTATAGAGTACATAGGAAGTTGTGTTTTGGCTATTGCAAGTATTTAAATTCTAGGAACTCGCTTATTTTGAACATCTGGCTGTATTGGTTTCCCATGTGGGCAATGCAGAGCAATAGACTATATTCTTTGAGAGACAATTATGTATATTATGGATTTGAAAGGTAACTTATAATACAAAAACTTACATTAAAAAAAAAAAAAGATTTAATGTATCTCTTACTTACAAAAAAAAAAAAAAAAGATTTGATATCTCTTATGATAAATCCAAAGTTAAAATAAATTTAAGCTGATTATAATAGATAGACTAAAAGAAGAAATTCTTATTATTAAATTCACACACATTCAAAATAAAAAAATAAAAAACACTTTTAAAATAAAGAATTAATGAAAATTATCACGGCTGATCCAAATTAAAATTAAATTATTAGCAATCCCAAAAATAACAGATCGATTTGTCTTCCTGGCACAATTTTAATAGCTTGATATTGGGAGATATCTGTCTTCTATAAAAACATAAAATTAATTTGATTAGAGCTCTAGAGGCTATAATGCTCCAAACATACAGGTTCTTCCACTTACAGTGCGAGGAGGCCACAAATCCGTCCATTAATTTTGGTCCCATACATTTTACTCTCTGAATATACCAAACCCTAATTTGAGAAACAATAACTGAAACAGACCGTCGTTCCAGGGGTTCTGGAAACCCAAGAAAAGATCGGTGATAATCACTATCCATAGAAGGAAAAGCAGTGTTGACTGGAGGATTAAGAAATTATTTTGTACGATCGTAGTCGACAATAACGACTTTTGTGTTTCTATTGAGAATGTTCAATACGGGGTGTAGAAAATTCACGTCCTACGAATAAAAAGTCTTTGGACTCTCTTAGAGGTGATTTCATTTGTCATCTCATTGTAAAATGTTTTCTTTCACTCATTATCCAGATAGTAAAAGTTTACTAATTAGAAAAGAGTATTGGTAAAAGAACAACCGGTTAAAATAATTAACTATTGGTAAAAGAACGTTGTGAAAAATAATGAATTCTACTAAACTAATATCTAGTAGATGCTATAAATAGATTATGATTTCTTAGTCATAATCTAGGATCATATCAACAAGGAAAAAAATGAGTAGGTAAGAAGCAACTTATCCAAATATATATTTTTTATTTTTTTTATTTTTTTCATAACTTATTAATTTTGATTTTTATAAGGTTGGCATAATTTATTTATTTTTTGTGTACTTAAGGCATATGATACATGGAATCTATATCCTTATCTAAAATGTTCCATGCTAATTTTGGTTGATATCATTTGTTTTAGTGTAGATATTTTTATTTTTATCTAATCTATTTTTGTTTGATTTGATTATTAGGGTGACTATAAAATCTTATTATATTTTGTTATTTGATTTTTAGCCAATATAAATGTGACACATGTACCCCACCAAGGTTGTAGAAAACACCTCTAGGCACAATTAATAGAATTGATTCGTTGTACAATTCAATTTTTTTATGTGTAGACATGGAGTTCAAAAATTGAGGCTTGAATAGGAAAATGTCCTACTAAAAGATCTCAATCCCTAATCCAAATGGAATGTGATTGCATTTATAACTCTACCGTTCTTCGAAAACAAAACGTTTTGTTGATATTGTAGAAGCCATTCTTAAAAGAATATGGAAGAATGGTTCATCAATGGCCCTTGATGGATTTTAGGAGGATATTTCAACTTTATATTCTCCCATGGGGAGAAAAAAGGAGGGATTCGTTGGTTGGACCCTAACAGTATCACCTTCAATTTCTTCATTCAAGATCAAAAGTTGATTGGCATTGAAACAATTATTGGGATTCACACTTGGAATAATAGATGGGGAGGATCTCAGTAGATTGCATGTCATCTAGATCAATACCTGATTTTGGAATCACTTCTGCTCTCAAGCCAAGGGATGGAAGCCAACAATATTCCCTCGATAGGTGCGAACCACTAGCCTATTTTCCTCACCTTAGATGTTTTAGGCATCCCCATCAAGAAACCTTTTTGGTTTGAAAAATGTTGGCTTTCACATTTGGATTTCCAAGAAAAAGTTAAAAATGATGGAATGAAGTCTTCAAAGTCACTCTTATGTATCACTTCCAGCATAAGCTAAAAAATATCAAACAACATCTCAGATCTTGGAAATAAATGTCTTTTTGGAACATCTTTTAGGCTCAGAATGATCTGGAAAATCGCATGGTCAACATCCAACAAAAAAAATCACCTCTCTGAGATTTGAATCCTTATCCCATCAAGAACACCATACCTCTTCTCATCTATATGAGCGCTATCAGTAGGAGGAGATCCTATGGCAAGAAAAATATCATATTCAATGGCTCGAAGAAGGGGAGCACAATACTAAATTCTTCCACAAATAAATGATTCAAAAGAGACATTCCAACCGCATCACACATCTTAAGAACTCTCAAGGTAATAAGCTAACCTCTCATCAAGATATTGAGCAAGATTTAGTAACTTTTTTTAATTCTCTTCTCTTAGAGCCTCAACGTAATCACTCTACTACCATTCATTCCATCACCAAAAGCTTTCCTCATCTCATCTTTAAAAATCAAAATTCCAGTCTCCTGCATCCAATTACCCTAGCAAAGGTTGAAGTTGTAGTTATGGATATGCCTCCAAGAAAATTACTCGGCGCTAACGGCTTCACCATCGATTTTTTTCACCATTGTTGGTCCAATGTAAAAAATGAGGTATGGGCCTTGGTGACATAATCTCAAAGAATTTTTTATGTCCTCCTAGCTTTGAATGCAACCTTTCTCACTTTGATTCTTGAAGAGGACAAAGTCATTGAGCCTAGCCAATTCTTACCTATAGTTCTCTACAATGTGATATATATAATTATCACCGAAGTTTCTCTTCCCGCTTCAAATCCCTCATGCCTCTCCTAATCTCCCCTGAACAATCTGGCTATGTGGAAGGATGTCAAATCTTGGATATTATTATTCCTTCTCATGAAGTGGTGCATTCCCTGAAATCAACCATAAATCGAAGAATGTTGATTAAAGTAGATATGTCAAAACTGAGCTGGAAATATCTTTGCTCGATTCTCCTTTCTTTTGGCTTCCATCCTACTATTAGAGTACATGCACATTTACCTATTACATCATTTTTCCTATGTTTAATACTCCATGTATGAGGGCACACTTAGTCCAAGATATTCTCCCTTGGATGATAAAATTCTTCTCCTAGACAAGGGCACACATCTTCTTGAGTCATGCTTTAGTTGTACATTAGTTACGCTAGTGGAGTCTAGTCTTGCATGCCTACTTTGGAATAATCATCAAGAGTGCATGCCTTCCTTGGAATCATCACTAGGAGTGCACATTACATGTGCATGAAGCTAGGAGGGTGCATTCATTGTGCATGCATGGGTGCAATTCACTCTACTTTTGTATATTTAGTTAATTAATTATAGGATGGCCAGTTAGCTAAGACTAAGTGGAAGATTACTTGTGTTTTAGTTAGTGCATGAGCTTACTAGAATCTCAACTATGGTGCATTATTCCACCATGTAGAGTATATCTCTTGTAAATTTTTCATTCATTCATTTTGGAATACATTTTCATTCATTCTCTCTTCATTCCTTTTGATCTCAAGCTTGCAATTGTTGTTTCCTTCTTTGCAACTAGATTCCGTGTGCAAGTTATTCAACAATTTCACATGGTATTAGACCATAGGAGATTGTAAGGAGAAGCACATACTTTGTTTTGTAGGTTACAAAGGATTGGAGCACACATAGAGAATGGATTTCCCCCCTTCAGTGATCCTCACACCATAGAATTATTTTGAATGGAAGCCTAAAATTCTTCTTCTCCTTGGAAGCAAAGGACTTTATCATATTACAATGGGAACCAAAGAAAATCCTAGTTCCACCATTGAGAAAGCTAATTTTTTAAAAGAATGGATGAATATTTTGGGTTGCTAGGATTGTCAATTTCTCTGGAACTTCTATTCATCGTAGAACTTTCTTCCATTCCAAATGAAGTATGGACCACATTGTATGGTCTATTCAAGAAACATAATGAAATATGAGGACATATGCTAGAGAATGAACTCATCTCATTTATCCCAAGTAGTTATGACACCCGTCAAGACTTCTTCACAAATATTAAATATTTCTTTATTCAAATCAAAGCATGTGGAATAGACAAGGATGTGGATCAACTAATCCTCGCCATTATTTTGAATTTGAGTCCCGAGTACAAGGTCTTTGTTTCTACTTTTCATACTTCAAGGCTAACAATGGGAAAATCTTGCAAAATGCCTCCTCTTGATGCATTCATTGAATCCCTCATACAGGAGAAGGATAAGCTCATAAAAATGGGTTCTCTCAAGAATTCAAAATCATGTGTGCTTGTTGTACATGAAAGAAACAAGACAAACAATAAATAAAAGAAAAATTTTAAGGGCAAGAAGGAACCTAATCAAAAAAGAGGATCAAACTTCAAATCCACTGAGTCTTCAAACTCCAAAGAGGGAAAATCAAAGAAGGAGAAATCCAAATGTAGTTATTGCAATAGATTATATCATCCAAAAATTTCATGCATGAAGAAACTATAGATCTAATAGCACAATTTATGTAGAAAAATAATCTTGGAGATTGCATAGCAGAGAATGCCAAGAAAAATATTGGAGACAATTCACCAGAGGATCGAGGTAATGCACATGAATTGATAACTATCTCTTCCTCACCGAATGCATGGATATTAGATTCCAATGCATCACATCATATGGTTTCTTCAAAAGATACCTTCTCCTATTTGAAACCTTGCACATGTCCTGCCATTTTAATGGGAGATGACACTCATGTTAAATTAGATCTAGACAATGGATGTTTCAAGAATGCATTACATGTTCCAAAAATATCCATAAATCTACTCTCGATCTATTAGATTACTTACTCTAGCACATGAAAGAGGGTAGAATTATCCCCAGATTCAGTGACTATATCCAATATGTTAGATAGTTTCAAAGTAGTTGTTGTAGAGGTCGATCACCATTCCAGGTTTTATGCCTTTTCACATTTTGTTCCTAAATCTGATTCAATTATTCTTCTAACAAATCTAAATGAAGAAAGCATATTATGGCACAAAATTTCTAGACATTTTCATTTCAGGTACTTGTAGTAGTTAAGAAAGAAAGTAATGGTAAATGGTCTACCCAACATCAAATTTATAGATATATTTTTATCAAGGTTTCATCCTTGGAAAACATTTTGAAGAAAAGTTCGAGAAAGGCAAAGCATGGTGAGAATCTTCCAATCTAGAGCTCATGCACAGTGATATAATAGGTCCTTTCCCAATTCCATCAATGAGAAAATAAAAATATGTTCTGACATTCAATGATGACTAGTTGAGATACACATGCATCTACTCTCTCAAATTCAAATCTAAATTATTTGTGTGCCTTAAATATTTCAAGGAAATTGCATAAAATCAATGAGGAAAAATGATCAAAATCCTTCGCATAGACAATGGGAGAGAATATGTAAATAAAGATGTGTAACATATTTGTTTTCAATATATCATACAATTGCAATGAAAAGTTCCCTAATCCTTGTAATCCACAATAGAACAGGTTGGTAGAGAGGAAGAACTGGTCCGTGAAAGAAATGGCCAACTACATGTTGCATGCAAGATCTCTTTCTTCAAAGTGGGTCAAGGTAATAAATTGTGCAACATACATTTAAAATATAGTAGCTCAAAAATCATTGAAGGGAATGACACAATTTGAATCCTGGAGTGGCAAGAAACTAGAGATCACACACTTCTATGTCTTTGGATCTTGTGCACAGATTTGGATACCTTCATATAAGAGAAAAGATTTGGAAACCCAAACAAAAGAATGTATTTTTGTGGGTTATATAAAAGGTATAAAGGGGTAAATATTATTGTGACGCAGGCACGCGCTTGCAAGCACGTCCGTTCACAGGATCTTTCCTTTACCACGGCCCAAAGAACTCTAAGGCTCTTCTATTTCCCTATTGGGAAATCTGCACCCACAACCACTCTTCGTGGGATCCCCCTCTATACAAATCGGGAGATCGGACTTTGCTACTTCGGGAATCCAATGGTCTAGCGCTCGTGTTTCAAATCCCCAAAACCCGACGACATTCAATGCTGACCTTTTCCTATTGGGATTTTCTCCATCGCAAATTCGGCACTCGCGATGTCAAACAACTCGCTTTACCGACTCCTGAACCCCGATACGCCGAAACTCCAACACCCGCGCGAGTTTGAACTTTCAACGCCTTCACTCCATCGACATTTCGGAGTTCGCGGTATCACGATTCTTGATGTGATGTTTTCGGCACTTCACCCTGCGAAATTCCGAAACTCGTGCCACCTGTCCACTCCTCCGACTCCTATGGCCCCACATTGTTCCTTTAGTTGTCGGGATATCACGGTTTATGATTTCGCGATTTCGGACGCACTGTCTACGGGACTTCTACCCACGAAACCCCGATACACGATTCCACGTGCAAATCCGATGGTCCTTGTGGCTCGGATCTACGGTTCTGCCCCTCCTGAGCTTTTAACTTTGGGAATACTTCGTTGTATCTCGCCTGCAGCTTTGTGAGATCTAAGGGCTCACATGATGTCGCGAATCCTCCTCGGAGAATACCGACCGTCTGTTCCTTCTTTGAGAAATCTTTGAAATGACTAAGTGTTCTTCCAAAGAACTCGTCCACCTGCAGCGTAAACTTATGACGCCTGCTTAACTCTTCAATGCACAGCTTCCCAGCGCTTCCCTTCAATGGGTTAGAAGGCCTTATCCTTCCTAAGCTTAAAACACGACTCTGAGTCTTAAAGAAGACTCTTTCACGCACTCCTTGTGGCAACCTTCAACTTCGTCTAAGTGTTGAAGTTTTTCGACTCTGCACACACCTGCAGCAGCAGTCTTCAAATACTTTACTCAGGTTCGCAACACTAAGACTTTGCTTGGCCTGCACACTCCTTGCACAGCTCTTGTGCCCAACTACACCTTTGGGATGAATGAGGACAAAAGCTATCTCTATCTGAACCCTCTGTCAACGCACTCCTTGCAGACACTTCAACTGCACTCCTTGTAGGAATTCTCTGGATCAAATAGAGAAACAATTGAAACTCATTCCTTCTTCCATTCAGATTCCAAACTCAAACATGAAATATTGTTAGAAAAACAGGACCGCGAAGCAATAAAATAAAACAAATGCAGAAACAAAACACAGAAGACACACAATACCAGAGAGACATAGACTTACGTGGTTCACCCAGTGTGGGATACGTCCACCAGAGAAATTTTCAGGTCCTTCCTTTATTATTATCCAACAAATGAAGGGATACAACCTATAGAAAAACCCGTTGTAACTTCCTCTTCTTTCTCTCACAGTCTCCTCTCTCAGAATACAATATTCACCATCAACCATAGCCACAATACATTTCCCTCATAAAAGAGGGTTTCCTTCTAGGGACAAAAACCCTAACATAATCTCTACCGTTAGATCTACAACCTTATAATGAACGGTCCAGATTTACAATGAAATTACAATATACTTTTATAAGGAAAA
>SNQJ01S0018312.1:6932-17455 GCA_010110895.2 Picea sitchensis | reverse complement strand
CATAGCCGCAATACATTTCCCTCATAAAAGAGGGTTGCCTTCTAGGGAAAAAAACCCTAACATAATCTCTACCGTTAGATCTGCGACCTTATAATGAACGGTCTAGATTTACAATGAAATTACAATATACTTTTATAAGGAAAATTTGGCTTCAGGGGCTTCGCCCTCGAACCCCCATCGGGGGACGCTGCCCCCGGACCCCCGCTGGGGGCCCGCTTGCCCCCAGACCCCCCAGCTGGGGGGATAGGCCCCCCGGATCCTGCAGAGGGGGTACCCCCCCTGCACTCCCCCACGTGGAAGAGTGTACATACTTCTGGGGTGTAAATACTTCATGGGGTATAAACATGGCTGAAAGTAAAAGAACTATAAACCAAAAAGATAATCAAGCTCCACAACCAACAAATCTTTCATACACAAAGAATAAAAGAAAATGTATAACAGGAAGCAAACATTCATGAGCATATCATTCAGCATCAATACACAGAGAACAACACAAACCATGAATTTGAATCAACCTCTTTCTATTAATCCAAATGTATGTACATGGGTGTTCTTCACAGCTCTCTACTTATCCTATGCTCTTCTACTTCTCCGCTAATGATACAATGCACAATGAGGGTGTCTATATCCCGTTTCCCTCTTGCGCTCTCAAACAGTCTAATCTAGAATTAAATTCTATCTACCTACATTAACTACTTTAAATGCCTCCTACCCACTAAGGAAAAGAGCTAAAGGCTCAAGGTCCATTTACAATATACAAGTGCACTTCATTAAAGTTCCACATTAATCTTTGCGCATCAAATCCAAGAGAAACTCAAAATTTGTGCTGGCTCGTCCAGCTGTCCTTTGGCTTCCACGCTGGCTCGCTTGATGTGGGAGATGCTCCTGCATCATACTCCCTCACTTGAAAACTTTCATAGGATCCTGTCCATGAGCTCCTGCACGGTCTTTCCATGCTTCTGTATTTCTGCTTCAGTCTCCCAGTTGGCATCTTAAACTGGATGGCCCTTCCATTTGACCAGATACTCAAAGTATTTCTTTCGCCTGGTCCTCTTGCTCACTCTCTTGTCTAGTATGCACTCCATCTGTGGCTGCTCTGCTACTGGCATCTGCTTTGTCCACTGGATCGATGGATGCTCATCTCCAGTCCCTGCTTCCTCAGCTTTGTAGGGGTAAAAATCCAAGATATTGAATATCGGAGAAATTCCGATCCCATCAGGTAATTCAATCTCATAAGCATTTGTCCCAAATTTTCTCAAGACCCTACATGGCCCGATTTTCTTCATCTTCAGTTTATTATATGTTCCTCTCGGGAACCTTTCCTTTCTCAAATGTGCCAGAACCAACTCACCAACCTCAAACTAAAGTTGTCTTCTATGCTAATCATCTTTGTGCTTATATTCCTGACTTGAATCCAGCAGTCGTTCCTTCACCCGGTTGTGAAGTTCCTTCATCGCCTCTGCGAATTCTTCTGCACTAGCACTCCTAGTCGCATTCTGTTCTGAATCTCCCAGTTCATAAATTCCTCTCGACTGCATGCCATAGACAACCTGAAATGGACTCTGGCCTGTGCTCCGATTCACTGAGTTGTTGTACGCAAATTCTCCTTGTGGTAATATATTGTCCCACTGGCTGTGGTGTTTCGTCACCAGGCTTCTCAGTAAGTCTCCCAGACTTCTGTTCACCACTTCTATCTATCCATCCATCTGAGGATGATACACTGAACTAAACAATAGGTTAGTTCCTAGCGTTTTCCATAAGGTCCTCCAAAAATTCCCTATGAATTTTGTATCTCGATCAGAAACTATACAATACTTCTCGGCAAACCATGAAGTCAAATGACCTCTTTGAAAAACAGGTTCGCGATGTGAGTCGCATCACTGGTTTTCCGACATGGAATGAAGTGTTCCATTTTGGAAAATCTATCCACCACCACAAAGATTGAATCACAACCTCTTTGTATTCTTGGCAACCCCAATACAAAATCCATGCTAATTGCATCCCACGGCCTCTCTAGTATGGGCAATGGTTGATAAAACCCTGTATTCTGCTTCCTTCCCTTCGAATGCTAGAAAATTCTGCATCTGTCCACAAAACTGTTGACGTCTCCTCGCATTCATGGCCAAAAATATGATTCATTCAGCTTTGTGAACATCTTGTCATGACCAAAATACCCTGCCAATCCTCCACTGTGTTTCTCCTTCAACAAATTCTCCCTAATGGAGCATTTCAAAATACAAAGTTGATTTCCTTTGAACAACAATCCTTCCTGGATCATATACTCTATCCATTGGCTTCTGTCTCTGAGAACTGGATTCTCAGCTGCTTCATACGCTTCCTTGAAATCCTGATCATCTACGCACATGTCCCTGAGATCATCAAAACCCAACGTTTTGACTCGGAGCTCCTGCAACAACAAACACTCCCTACTCAAAGCATCATCGACTTTGTTAGAAGTACCAGAAATATGTTTAATCACAAAAGTGAAATTCTGCATATACTCAACCCATTTGACATGTTTCTGATTCAACTTCTCATGTTGAGTCACAAACTGCAATGCATGATTGTCACTATACAAGACAACTTCCTTCGGGATCAAGTAATGCCTCCATTTCTTTAATGCCTGTATGATGGCATAGAACTCCTTATCATAAGTGGAGTAATTCAATTTGGCCTCATTCAACTTCTCGCTGAAATATGCTATCGGCCTGTCTTCTTGACTTAAGACTGCCCCAATCGCAAATCCACTTGCGTCACATTTCACCTGAAATGTCTTCTAGAAATACGGCAACACCAAAATTGGTTGTTCCGTAATTTTCCTCTTCAACATATTGAAACTCTTCTCAGCTTCTTTAGTCCAGTGAAAAGACTTGTCTCTCTTCTTCACAGTGTCCATCATTGCTGCGCTAATCCCACTAAAATTCCTGATGAACTTTCGGTAGAAACTAGCCAATCCGTGAAAACTTCTCACCTCAAAGATATTCTTCGGTGATGGCCAATTCTTGATCACTTCCACCATATCTAGATCCATCCTCAACTCATCTACAGAAATAACAAACCCCAAGTAAATGAGCTCTGTCTTCATGAATGAGGATTTCTTCATGTTTATCAACAACTTCTCCTACTATAACTTCTTCATCACTATAGCCAAATGCTTCAAGTGTTCTGCCACTAATTCACTGAAAATCAGTATGTCATCCAAATACAAAATGACAAATTTTCCGATGAACTCCCTCAGGACTTCGTTCATCAACCTCATGAATGTACTTGGCGCATTTTTTAAGCCAAACGGCATAACAAGCCATTCATACAAACCTTCGTTTGTTTTGAATGTTGTCTTCCATTCATGGCCTTCTCTCATGCGAATCTGATGATATCCATTTTTCAAATCAATCTTTGAAAAATACCTTTCTCCACTCAAGCAATCCATCAGATCATCCATTCTCAGCAATGGAAATCTATACCTGATGGTTATCTTATTAATGTCTCTTGAATCAGTGCACATTCTCCAGCCTCCGTCTTTCTTCGGACTGAGTACTGTTGGAACAACACAAAGAATCAAGCTTTCCCTGACAAAACCTTTGTCCAATAAATCCTGGAATTGCCTTTTAACTTCTTCATTCTCTTGCAGCGTCAACCTGTATGCAGCTTTGTTGGGCAAACTAGCTCCCGGTATGAGATCAATATGATGACTCACACTCCTGATCGGTGGCAACGAATGAGGTAATTCGTCCACTACTATATCAAAGAACTCTTCCAACAGTTCCTGAATTTCTTCTGGCAAATCATCCACTCTTGTGTTGGTCAAAACAATTCTCGGTTTTCTGACCACAAAGAATTGTGGATCTTCCTTCTTCTTAACCTCTGTAAGAAGTTCCTTCCCACTCATGAGAAGTACTTTGTTGCTTACTTCTGACTTCACTTCCTTATCCTTTATCGGAAGCAACATGTGAGTCCTCCCATTCTTCTCTAGGGTGTATGTATAACAGGGAGCAAACATTCATGAGCATATCATTCAACATCAATACACAGAGAACAACACAAACCATGAATTTGAATCAACCTCTTTCTATTAATCCAAATGTCTGTACATGGGTGTTCTTCACAGTTCTCTGCTTCTCCTATGCTCTTCTGCTTCTCCACTAATGAGACAATGCACAATGAGGGTGTCTATATCCCATTTCCCTCTTGCGCTCTCAAACAGTATAATCTAGAATTAAATTCTATCTACCTACATTAACTACTTTAAATTCCTCCTACCCACTAAGGATGAGAGCTAAAGGCTCAAGGTCCGTTTACAATATACAAGTGTGATTCATTAAAGTTCCACATTAATGTTTGTGCATCAAATCCAAGAGAAACTCAAAATTTGTGCTGGCTCGTCCAGTTGTCCTTTGGCTTCCGCGTTGGCTCGCTTGATGTGGGAGATGCTCCTGCATCATATTGTATCCTTCAACAAAAAATATACTCATCGAAATAAGTGTAAAATTTGAATAAGGCCCCTTGCATGCATTCTATGAGCAAGATACAACAACTTCTCTACCTCTTCCTAAAGTTGATCTAAGAGATAATGCTTTGTGTTATTTGGATCAATTTTCAGATCGGATTTCATAATCTGATTTAGATGTTCATGAGCATGTTATTTTTTATCTATATCTTAGACAACGGTGGGCACACCATATGTTGTAGGCCACCAGAGATCTTGTGGGTTATATTTCTAATCCAAGGAGGACTAGATCTCAATTTGAGGGTGTTACACATGACCTCACAACTACAGATCCATTATTACCCATGCATTGCTATATGGTTCTTGCATCTGATCCTACATCTTGTGTAGGGGATGAATGAAATCCTTATTGGGGAGAAACTATGAATAAGGAATACAATTCCCTCATTGAGAACCACACTTGGGATTTGGTTCTACTTCCATCTGATCGAAAACGTATTTGATGAAAGTGCATATACAAAATAAAAAAGGTAGAAGATTGACTTGTAAGAAAGTACAAGGTTCAACTAGTGGCCAAAGGCTTCCAACAATTTCATTGGATCGACTACGATGAAACCTTTGCACCAGTGGCCAAGATGGATTCCTACATTCTTTCTCAAGGTTTCATTCGTTGCAAATATTATCCAAATGTGTATATGTTGAGAAATATTGATTCTCTTTTGATTATAGTATTATATGTATATTACTTACTAATCATGTGGAGTTCAATCTCAACCATTGTTGTAGTAAAGACCACTTTGCATGATAGGTTCGCCATGACTAATATGGGACTACTACATTAATTTCTTTGTACTGAAATCAACTAGGCTAATTCAGGAATCAAGATGACTCAATCCAAGTATGCCAGAGATCTAATGGTCAGATTTAAGATGCCTGAATGAAATCCAATTGAAACACAATTCCTATCTGGGGTCAAGTTAGAATATGGCGGTGATAGACCTCTAGTCAATTGTACCAAGTATCATCAGTTAGTGGGGAGTCTCCTATACCTCACCCAGTCTTGTCCTGACCTCTCCTATGCTATTGGATTAGTTTCCATATATATGTAGGAGTTGCATAAATCTCATTGGAATTATGCCAAGAAAATACTTTGGTATGTCAAAGGTACCACTAGCCATGGTATACATTATATAGCAGGATGTACCTTAGATATTGTGGGCTACACTGATTCAGATTGGGCCAGTGATGCCACAAGATTGTATGTCCACCTTAGGGTGTGTTCTCAGCTTAGGATACAACCCTATATTTTGGTCTAGCAAAAAGAAATATATCATTTCTTTGTCATCAATAGAGGTTGAATACAAAGGTGCATTCAATGTTGTAACTCGGGCCATTTGGATGAAAAAATTCCTCACAAAGCTTGGTGTACTATTTCATCGACCAATTTTTATCTAGTGTGATAATCAGAGTACACTGAATTTTAGAATAGATCCAGTATAGTGGGAAAGAACAAAACATATATAGATTCACATGCACTTCATTCGAGGACCGATCCATGATGTGATCATTATCTGCAGTAATGTCCCTCTTTTGAATGGGTTGTAGACATATTCATAAATACCTTCACCAAGTACAATTTTTTATTTTTGTGAGATCTCTTGGCGGTGAAGGACACAACTACGTAGAAACTTACATATTTAGCATTGTATTTTGAGGGGGGAAGGAGGTTTCTTCCCACCAATCTTTCCTTCTTTCCTCATCTTTTAGTTGTTTTATTTTCATATATACATTGCACGTGGGTGCCTAACATGGTTTATTATTGGGATCCATTCATTGTATACACCCTAGTTGTGATTCAAGGGGGGTATTAGAGTACATTCAAATTTACATAGTACATCATTTTTCCTATGTTCTATAGTCCAGGTATGAGGGTGCACTTGGTCTCACTTGGTCCAAGATATTCTCCTTTGGATGAGAACATTCTTCCCCTAGACAAGGGTGTACCTCTTCTTGCGTCATGCTTCAGTTACAATTGTGGAATACATTTTCATTCATTCTCTCTTCATTTGTTTTGGTCTCAAGCTAACAATTGTTGTTTCTTTCTTTGGAGCTAGATTATGTGTGTGGGTTATTCAAAACTTTCACACCTACTTAGGTCAAATGGATCCTTGCTCTCATTTATTTTTCCTTCTTCTCCATATTGATAAATGTCTCCCCCTCGCCTCCCTTTAAACCTTCATAGAGAATTTGTCAGGGTGATCCTCTCTCCGTGTTCATATTTATTTTCATGGTTGAGGGCCTTGGAAGAAGTCTCAAAGTAACTATTCATTCTCATTAGCTTCAAGGTCTCAACCTACATGCCTCCAATATTCCAATATATGATAACCAATTTGTTGATGATACCATGTTAATGAGAATTCTCACTACTCGGGAGGCTAAATATTTCAAAACAATTCTCAATGACTTCATGGAGGCTTTTGGAACATTCATTAACCATATCAAGAATCAAATTTTCTTCTTAAATACCCCACTAGTTTTTCAGTTCCATGTTTCTCATATTCCAAGCTATTCACAAAGCTCCCTTCCTTTCAAATATCTAAGATCCCCCCTCCTATATTCTACAGTACGTAATGCCACTTGGGAGTATCTCCTCTCCAAACTCGATAAAAATATTTACATCTACACCTTTTGAACCTTGGATATTGTTTTTCATCTCATCCTTCTTAAATTTGTTCTCCAGGCTATTCCTCTTTATCTCTTCTCCACCCTTGTTGCTCCTAAATTTATTATTAAATACATAAAAACGATTTAGAGAAAATTTCCTTGGAAAGGATCCAAAACAACTTGAAAATGGGCCTTGGCTTCTTGGGATACCATCTATTTTCCCAAATTAAAAGGTGGGTTAGGATTGATATACCTTGAGATTCTCAATGTAGTTTTAGGGCCAAGACTTGGTGGCAATGGATTCAAGGAAGAGGGGAGATCATGTGTCTGTTATGGAAAAGTAAATATGATAATGACATTAGTTTCTTAGATCTAATTCGAATGAACTAGGTCCCTCATATAGAACATAGCATGGAAAAACAAATATCTCATTCAAAAATAGAGTTTTTTGGGAAATTTGAGATGGCAAGTATGGCCTTTTCTAGGAATATTCTTGGCAATAACTTCCCTGGCTTTAGGATAACCCCACCTATACAATCCTCAAATAAATACTTAAGGTAGATCATGGAAGCAATTTATACCACTACTAGAATACTCACATGACATAGTTAGATTGGAGAAGGTGGTCAATCAACCCAAATCATCATCCCCTTCAAACAAAACAAGTTACTCTTCTTTAAAATTAGAACTTATCAATCATTAGATTAAATATTCAACTAGACCAGATAAACTCAGATGGGGATATAATCCAAGAGGAAGTTTAAATATTAATAAAGCCTATGGTTTGGCATCCATGCATGTATTGGTTCCCACAAATGACCTCTGGGTTAAACTATGGAAAACCAACTTTTGGACAAAAGTTACTATCTTTGTTTGGTTGACAACTCATGGGAAAATATTAACTTGGAACTAGCTACTCCGTAGAGGTTTTAAAGGCCCGGGCCTCTGTATCATATGGAAGTAGGAAGAGGAATATTTAGAACATATTCTTAACTATTTTCCTTATAGTGCACCCTCTAGGACTAGGGAGCCACTATCTTCAGGAAAACTAATTGCAAAAATTATAGTGTCAATATCACCCTCTCTTCATGGTGTCTGAAAAGATTTCTAAACATAATTTTTGATCAAATATGGAAACTTTTCCTAGGTTTTGTCCTCTGGGAAACCTAGAAGGAAATAAACTGACATATATTAAAGATGAGGAACTACCAACCCCATTAAAATGGATAATAAGTCATAGGAATATCTTGGAAATGATCCATTCTTCTCAATGGACGCAGGAGGTTTTCAAATGAAATAATAGATAACATATCATTCTTTCCAATTTGGATTTCAACCCCTCTTCATATATCAAAGCCTCCATATTATTTCCTCCCAAAGCTTCCTTTCCCCTTTCATGGTGTCCTCCCCCTCAATATGTTTTCAAGCTCAATTTTGACGGAGCTTAGAAGGGCAATCTAATCCCAATAGGCTATGGAGGGGTATTTTGACACTTGAAGGGTCAAATCCTTGGGAGTAATGCAAGCAATATGGAAATCAACTCTAACAATGTAGCAGAGTTTTGGTCTCTTCTTTGTGGTCTGAATGTCACCAAAATGCAAAATTTATCCAAACCCATTGTCGAAGGGGACTCCAAACTTATTATCACCATGCTCATATGGCTCCAGAATGGCTCTTCTCCAAGTAAAGTTTCTTGCAATTAGCATTTGTAAGAAAGTTTAGAAAAGCTTCAATATGCCGTTCAAGACATTTCATCCCTCATTCGCTCACATATTAAGAGAGACACCAACAAAGTTGTTGACTGTCTAGATAATGAGGGAAATTCCAATTCCAACACCAAGGTAGATGCTAATTGGATCTCTCTTCTTGACCAATCTCTAGAGTTGCATTGTTACAACCTCACCCAAGTAGATTACAACTCCCCAGATAGGGTGTCTGCAAAGTATGTGATCCAAAATGGATCTGGACTAAATAGTGGATAAGAATCAATACATTCAACAAAAATTGATCATAATAGAGCATTATTTAAGGCATATAAAACAATGTAAAAACAATACAAGTTTATGTGGAATAAGAAAAATAATAATATAAGAGAAAAGTCAAACAAAAATAATTAAAATGCCAAGGAAATAGATAGGAGCGAAGGCTAAGGAATGATAAGTGGATATATATGGATGTTGTCCTTCCCTTACCCCCTAGATCTCCGTATTTCTTCACTCTCTCTCATACTCAAAGGGATTTTGGCCATGGAGGAGGAGAGCATTGTAAAAAATTGTAGAAATGCAAAAAGAAGAATATTGAGCACCATTCGACTGGTTTTCTCTATTGGGTTCCAGGGTGAAAAAGAATCCATTCCTTAATGTGTGTTTCCTCTATATGATGTGGTTAAATTATCTATTTTATTTATTTGAATCTTGTTAGTTAACTCTAATGGTTTCTCTATACCTTATTTGACTAGAGGAATATTTGTTTGTTGCATATTATTCTATTGTACTATCTGAGAGATTTTCACAAAGATTCTTGTTTAAAGGGTGCTTACCCATTTCAACAGTTAACTAATATCCAACACTGAATGCATTGGGAGAGGGAGATCCATGGTTGTCCTTGTAGATTTGTTGGGAAAACTTACTAAATTAATTTTATCTCTCTCCTTGGGGAATATTCTCATTTCCTAGTTGAGGGAATAAACTACCCACACTTTTCACTTGTTTTTGGGCACATTTCTCATGAAGATATCCTTCCCACACATCTTGTTGGTAATTTTCTCTTGTTGTTGGACGGATTTTTATTAGTTGGTGATTTTTTAATCTGTAAGGGTGAATTTCTTCTTCGCTAGACATCACTTTCTCATTGCACAACCATTTCCTCTTTTCCAAGGCTAGATTAATGTTTCTATGAGTAGATTCTCCTACTTGGATTATTAAAAAATGTTGTGGGACAACTGAATACATTTCTTGGAATTTTGTATAGTGTGCTCTTACTTCCATGACCTTGTATTGTTGTTTAAAAGAACCCACATTTTTATTCCTTATTGCTTTCATATCTTAGCGTGACCCTAGAGATAGGAGTGGACACATGTACATTCAGTTTGCTAGATATCATGTCGAAAACATAACCCTAAATATGACCACACTCAATGGATGGTGTTATCATTTAAAATTTCTCAAGCCTAAACTTAGCTCTAGGGTGGCCCTAGGAATCTAGTTACTATATGGTCATCCCACTATTCATCTTTGGAGTTTTCACGTTTTCCTATCTCTAGCCACCACTTGTACATGGTAAAAAATTTGGTTGGGATTCCATGAGATTTTTGGAAGGGTTCTATTAAGCACTAATAGAATCCTTGTTGAAAATCAAGTGATCCTGCTCCACACACAGTTTCTAAAGGATACATACTGGATTTGCATAGACA
>SNQJ01S0018311.1:177951-189102 GCA_010110895.2 Picea sitchensis | reverse complement strand
AATTGTCAGTTTTATGAATGTAAAAAAACATAAATCAAAGAAAAATTAGATGTATAAATTCATGACCTTTATTTGGATCTTTATCAATGTTTATATGTTCATATGTTTTGATGACTATCCTAGTTATGCATTAATGTCTATATGTTTTCTATATAAAGAAAATCATTTGTTGGGTATGGGGAATTGAGAGAGATGTGAGGGGGGGGAGGGGCCATATGAGCTTCCTCCTTCACATGGTTGGCCCTATTCAATAGAGAATAACCTATTCTAAAAACAAAGAGAATCTCATTAAGGTATGTGACAACTTAATTTTTTTCTAGAGTATTTTACATAACTAAATGCATGCTTATTTTCTTATTAATTATTTACTCATATAAAAAATTTGTCTTTTATGATTCATGCAGGTCTTGGTGATGGAAATACATCTCATGGAAAACTCTTATAAAGTTGTATGGGCTAATGGATCTTCCGAAAGAACAATGAAAATATAAGGGTTTTGACGTGTTTTTAAAAGTAGACTTTATACTAGCAAAAGTTCACAATCCTCATGAATATGTAGATATTGATATAAACGCCAAGTTCCATGTGGTGTTTTTATTGTCAAATTTATTTGTTATTGTCAAGTTATTTGTCAAATTTAATGTGTATATATTGCATATATGCCAAGATCCATGTGGTGTTTTTATTGTCTAATTTATTTGTCCAATTTAATGTGTAGGTGGTTGTACAATACATTGATTGTACACTCTTTACCTAGTTCAAATTTCAACTATAAATCATGAACCCTAAAGAGGTATTTTAAATATAACTTTGATTTACTTGTATTTTTTTTATAAAGAAGTATAACTATTTTAGAGAACCCTCATATACAAAGTCTTTATCCATATCCTCGTTGTGGAAAATAAATTATAAAAGATCCCTCACTTCATTCATTTCCATAATCCTATCCTTATTGCTATCCCTAGTCCAAATCCTAGTTCCTATTAAACAATACATGAAGCTAATCCCAATAATATAGATCCCTCCTCTCATCCCACATGTTAGTGCAAGTATTATAAGGCTCCATAGGACACTACTACAAAATGCTTATTCTTATAATAATAATTCACATCCAAATCTTTGTACATAGATGAGAAATCCCTTGATGATCCTAGGGTACACCAATATTTGGACACTTCTCTCCAACAAAAAATAGTCCCTATTCCAAACTCTATTGAAAAATATCCCTCATTACTCATAATGACGAATGAAATTTATTCCCCTCTCTAAGTCTCTTTTTTACTCATAATTCTTATATCAAAGCCCAACTTGCCACTATAATCCTTGACAATTGTAACCAAAATAATCACATTTTCCATCACTCCTCACCCCTCTCATTATCATCGGGGCTTTGTACAATAGGATGGAACTCATCTTCTCATTAATAAACATTGTGGAGTCACCCTTGTCATAGGGATTTTTCAAGAGATTGTTGAATTCTATGTATCTCCCCTTGATTACTCTAATTTACTCTTGAACATATCATATGAACAACAATGAAATGCTTTATAAGATGTCCATTGAAATACCTATCAACTCTTTAAAGATAACAAAACCTACAAACTCATCTTTATTGCAATACCCTTTCCATGTAATGATGTGACCAGGACATCCTACGTAAATATCTTTCTCTCTTAGTTGTAACTCACATCTAACCATTCCATATGGTTTCACTTTCTCTCTTCCACACATTCCAAATGATACCTTATCATCCTTATACCCAGTCAAAAACAATGAAATTATTTATAATATGCTCATTTCCATACTTATCGACTCTATAAAGATGACAAAAACTATGAACTTACCTCTTGCAATACCTCTTACTTATAATGTTAAGACCCAAGAAAACATAATACATAAATACCTTTATCTCTCACTTTTACATCACATAAATCCATCTCATCTCATATGGTTGCACTATCCATCTTCCAAGCTCTCTAAATAATACATTCTCATCCTTCCACCTGGGTGCACTCTCACTCTACTATTCTCATTCTAAATCCCAAACCTCCCCAATGATTTTTAACTCGATATTTTTTTTTCTACCACACAATAATTAACAAAATACATATATGATCTATTATACCTACTTCCATAATTGCTTGTCGTTGTCCTCTCCCTGGCTAAAACAATGAGGTAGCCCCTTGTTCTTCTATGCCTTCTCTTTTACTTATCTTTCTATTAGTTGTCAAAATCAACATTTTGTAACATTAAAAGGGTCCCATGTCTTAACAAGCTTTTATCAAGTTGAGTGAAGCCTTGTTCCTATTGGGAGTTTTTTTGGGCTAGCTTAGACTTCCCATTATCAACTCTAGACAGTTCTTACCTGGTAGCAACCAATATTACCTAGTTCTCCCCTTGTCTTCTTCCTCTCCTAGTGTTCCATGCTCTCATACATACTCTTCCTCTTTTCCTAGTCCTTCAAATGCTTGGGGAAAGTATTTCCTCTCCTCCCTAGCTTTTCTTCCTTACATCCCTTTTTCTACATTTTTATTTGGTCATAATATCGATGGGTCTCTTATAGGTCATTATCTCAAGAAAGACCCTACTTGAGATAGCCTCTACCTAGTTAGGATCAACTATCACTTCTTTGGTAAGTTTTCCAAGATGTCCCCCTTAATGGTCACATTCCATAGCTTGCAACTATGGAGCCCCTCCCAATGGTGACATCATATATTCCTTTTATCCTCTCTCCTCCACTGGTACCATTGGTATTTTTAACCTCTATGCTTGCACTAAACTTATCTTGATGCATGTCACTTCCTATGCTTGCATAAAATACCCCATTGTCGATGTATGCCACCTCTCATTCTTGCACTAAATCTAGGATATCATGTGTTTTTGTTGTGCTTTTGATGACTCTACATTACTAGTTTATTATGCCTATTATGCTCACACTCTCCATATTATTGGATGTCACAAGGGACTCATGCTATGTGCTTGACTAGTGTATGGCACCTTATAAATGACTACAGAAATCCTAGAACAATGAATGTCATTTGTTACACTCACCTTAACTCCAAGTTTCCATATGCTACATTTTTTCTTGTGATAACCCTTTATTAGAGTGTTTTTCCTTTCTCGCTCATGTTCACTCTTAGTTGGTTTATGTCAACCTGTGCCTTTTTCCAATGTCATGCCAGTGTCATCAACTTCTTTCTCTTGCCTTTGTTAGAACTACCATAACACCACAACCTCCCATATTTACCTTTTCATCTATCCTCCATCCTTTCCATAAGAGATCATGTTTCTAATCCTACCTCACTTGTGGTAAGATGCCAACCTCTATTATGTAGGTATCTAGCTAAACATGTTCCTACACCATCCTACCTCACGTATAAGTAAGTGCAAGTATCTCCTTGTCACTCTTAATCTTATCGATGATTTTATAGTTGAGATATTATTATTGTTAGAGATTNAATTTATCCATTGCATCATTTACATGATAGTTATGATTATTTCTTTTTATTTCATTATTTACATTTCATAGTTTAGTTTCAATCATTCTTATGAAGTGATTAAATTCTCTTGTTCCCCCATGTCAGGATTGTGTGTTTAACATGCAATGTTTGTCTACCAATATTTCTTTCTCATTTGTCTTATACTTGCCTAACATTACACTAATCCACATGGCACACCTTGTAGTTTTACCTTACACTAATTCTCAAGGCATAGGGGTATTCACTTGTACGTCATGGGATATATAGGCCTAGTTGATGGAGGATTCCCTCACAACAACAATGTATCTTGTGTACATTGCAAAGATCCTCATATTAACCCTATATAATTTATTGCATTCCTCATTCTTTGCATCTTTCTATTATTCACATACTATAGATAGAAGTTCCTATAAGGCAAGGTAAAATGTATAGAATCTGATATGTTCATAAATTATCTAGCATTCATTCTTTGGTTACTAATTCCCTTCAATCCTCCCTAGCTCTTTATGAAGAGGAAGTGAAGTGGGACCTAGAAGGAAGATTGAAAACATTATGGGTTAAAAAAAATTGATCAATGTATTGTCATATAAGCTGCATATCAATACAAATTTAGTTGATTTACGAAAAGAATGAATTTATGTATTTGCAAAAACTTTTTTATAAATATTTTTATTTAGCAAATTTCATCTTATTTTTTAAATATCTCTACATTTCATTAATAAAGGAAATATGGAGACTCCCTGTGCCTGTTCTAGCACCTTGAAGGTACAAGGTTTAGGGGATAGATAAAAGTGGTTTATATTTTGTCATCTTTGATGAATGACAGGTTTATGGGTGTCGAGTATTTTGTCATATTTTATCATAAACATGTTCATACAAAACATGTGTTTTTTTGGCTCCACAGTATGCTCATAGGAAATGCATCAAGCGGTGGTCCCATAAAAAAGGAGGAGATTCCAAATGTGAATTGTGCTATCAGGTTTCATGACTTTTTATTTGGCCATGTTCTTATTCTTATTATCAACAATTTCATCTATATATATATTCTTACTATCATTATTATCCTCCACTAATATTATGAACTGGAAATGCATTCATAATTGTTTTTTCTGAACTGAAATGCTTTGGATTTGAAATCACATGAATACAAGGTGAGAAGGGTTGACCGAATGCCAAGAGGAGATCTGGACATCTGGACTCTATCCATGCTCAAGACACCTATGGTTTGGCCCCTGTTCCCATTGATATAATGATAATAGGGAATAATTTAGACTTAATCTATTCACGCTATAGTTTATTCTCGAAAGGAAGTCTCTGAAATTTATTGACTAGGATTACCATTGTTAATTTATGGAGAGATGTTTATTTGTTTAATTATGATTACATTTATTTGTTATATTTAGGTCAATCCGTCGAAGATGAGAATGGTAATAGCGAGCATCTCTCTTGCGATGAAAACACAAGTCAATAGTGAGTGTCTCTCTTGTGACAAAAACACAGACGGAAATTTTCTTTCGTCACAATTTTTCTCATAATTTCTTGCATTGCTCATTCTTTGCATCTTGCTATTATTCACATCTTATGGATAGAATTTCCTATAATGTGAGGTAAAATGTATAGAATATCATATGTTCATAAATTATATAGCATTCATTCTTTGGTTACTAATGCCCTTCAATCCTCCTTATCTCATTATAAATCCCTCTAGGATCACCATCAAGGCTTTGTCTAGTTTCAAATTTGTGACTGAATTTGGTTGTATATGGAAAAACAATGTTTTAAGGGGTAGCATCATAAAAAAATCAAGCCTATTTGCTATTGTCCCTATATTGTTATTAAATATATTAATGACAATGGTTTTCATTACTATTTACCTTCCTTGCTAGACATCTATAATATCATTTATGTCAATCATCTCAAGCTATATGAGCCATCTATTCTAGAAGAGGAAGTTCAAGTCTTCCACTTAGCAGATAGTATCCATACACTAGTGGACCTGCACACCTGCTACACTTGTCATCAATGAATTACTTCCTATCTTGTTGAATGCCAAGGTCACCATCCCACTCTGGACAAATCGTTATCCTAAGTTGTTTTTAAAAAGAACTTCTATCCCAATCAGGACAAATACATTACCATATTACAATGTAATATGGTAATCCCATATTACATTGTAATATGTCATTACCATATTACAATGTAATATGGAATTACCATATTACATTGTAATATGGCATTACCATATTACAATGTAATATGGCACTACCATATTACATTGTAATATGGTATACCATATGACAATGTAATATGGTATACCATATTACATATCTTGTGTAATTTTTTTTTTTTAAACTTAAAGGACGTGTCGCAATATCAACAATAGTTTGTCGGAAGATAATTTTTTATTTTGAACACTGTCGCAATAGCCACGAAATTTCGTCGCAATTTTCCACGGATTTGCATCACAGATACAACATCTATGTCATAAGTCTTTGTCTTGGCAGAAATTTTCGTCTCTATTGCAACGCATTTTTGTCGCAATGTTCCACAAATGTGTCGCACATACAACGTCTGTGTCGTAAGTTTTTGTATTGGCAGAAATTTTCGTCGCTATTGCAACACATTTTCGTCGCAACGTTCCACAAACATTTTTACATTACCATGTTTGATCGTTGTAATTTCCACAAAGTTTTGTCATAATTGCGATGATGTGTAATATTGACCTATCTTGATGACGATGACACATGGTGAGCTAATTTCGTCGATGTGTCCATGAAAACCTGGTTTGTGGATATAACAACGAAATTAAAGGGACGAAAAAAATTCTTGTATTTCATGGAAATTGAGACGGATAAGTGTGGCAATAGAAACGAAAAACCGTTGCAAATTTGGTCATATGTACTAGTGACAATTGTGTTCTATTGAATGGCATTGTTCTGATTTCAATGGAGACTAGGCCACTAGTGTTGGAGATGATTTCTAGCTAGATGGATAGTCAATGTGTTGATGAACAGACATTCTCCAAGTGGAGAATGGTCCAAGAAGGACATATTGTTGGTGGACAGACTGCATCCTCCCTGTGGAGGATGGTCCAGGTTGAAATATTCTTGGTGGATAGACATTCTCCCCGTGGAGAATGGTCCAGGTTGACAGATTTTTGATGTACGATGGAAAAATATTCTTCTAGGATGTATGTCTAAATTAGAAGAATGGTTTATCTCCATGAGTTCACAGTAGTGACTAGAGTGGAGAGATTGGTACAAGAAAAACATTTTCCTTGAGTTTGCGATAGTGGCCAGAGGGAAAATAGTCCAAGACAGTCATTCTTCTAGGGAATATGTCTAAATTAGAAGAATGTTCCTTATATCCCATGGGGTGCCTTTCAGCATCTGGGATGCCTGACATTCTTCTAGGACGTAGGTCCAGATTAGAAGAATGATCCTTTTATCCCATTGTGTGGCTTTCAACATCTGTTGGGATAGTTTTTCTTCTAAGACATATGTCCAGAATAAGAGAATGGTCCTTGTATCACTCCATTGAGTAAATGACTTATTCAGTATCATGTCTGATTACTCATATTGATTATGGCTTTGAGAGATGATGTAGTTGATGCTATCATATGATACTGATAGTGGTGATGTTTCTCCTGAGTTGATCTATGTGATCATGAGATAGCATGTGTGGCTATGATGTTGCAACCGGTTGAACGGTCTATTTGTGCTCAAGACCATTTCCTTTAATACCTCACTAGATAGGAGGGAGTGTTATAACCCCAAATGTTACGACTACACGTGAAGCATAAAGTGGATTTTTTTTTTTTAATCAAGCTTAGAGGCTGGGGAGAAATAATAGTTTTTCTACAAGGTTAGCAGCAAAATCAAAGCGGATGGCACCCTCTCACGGATCCAAAAAAATTACATAGAAGTTAGATTCTATAATGGTTCACAATTCAAAGGTTCTACAAAATGACTGTATTGAATCATACTGATTATGTTGATGACCTTTTCCATCAAAAATAAGTTGTACTTTAGAATACTAAAATATCATTTTCTTCTTCAACTCTATAGTTGGTTCTCCGTACTTACCTGAAAGTTATTTGTTCATCCTTACTAAAGTGGGTTTAACTGTAATCCACCTTCCATACAAGAGAAAAGTCCTGGAAGGGCCAGGAATGCAGGACAACTCATCCAATATCTGCTTTTCTCTCCTTTCTTCTCTTTTGAGTTGATACCTCAGTTTAAGATTTTGAATTATTGTCAGCTTTGAGATTTTACTATTTATCATGGTCTTCTGCAACAAATCTCAGCTTGGACAACATGTAGAGGTGTGAAACTTCTATATGCTAGCATTCTAAGTACTTGATTTGGAGTGTAAGATATAATTAACACAGTTGGTAGGAGCCTTGATCTTTATATCATTGTTGAGGGTTATACCATTAGTTCTCAAGTTCTAGGAAATTCTGTTATGAATTTTGATATGTAAAGTAGATATTTGCAGAGGTTGAATGCATGGAACAAATATAATTAGACTTTTCATTCCTTTGGATGGAAAAAGTTTCTTTTGGTAGAGAAAAAGAGGTCTAGTATATGAATATTACTAAAATAATACAACCACCTCTTTTTATAGTTGTAGGTGTGGACCAAAGTGATGGAAAGAGAAACGATTAAAAGTGACCCCTAAAAAGGTTTGACTCTTCAAACCTTTGACAGATATTGCATCAGGAAAATGTGTAAGTTAGAGTGTTCTTTGGATGCTTCTATCTTCTCTCAAATGGAATGAAGATGGAAATTGATGTCTGCAGGAGATCTTGGGATCCTTGCTCCTAGGTTTCCAGAGATGATGAAATATTTACTCACACCTCCGGGAAGGCTATCATCTAGCCACAAAAGGGATCATTCATTTAAAATAAAATAAAATAGTGGGACATACATGCCAAATAGGAATGGTGTTGCAGTCAATTAATGGGACGCAGTCAGAACCAAATGCCTGGTAGTAAATCATGGACATAATACAGTCTTTAAAAGGGAAATCTAATTAATAAAAATTGTTACAAAATGAAAACTTAATCCATGGAACCGCAGAGGTTCAGGACAGGAAACACAAAGACTGGATTCTTAAAATTTTTGTCATTGACAATAGGAAAAACGTTGTACCTAACCCACCAGAATGGAATTCTATAATTTATGTCATTAATGAAATATGCAAACACTGTACACACAAGGTGGAAATTCAATCCCATTCAACAACAACACCCTCAAATTAAATGGCAAGATGCAGTCATTCCATCAATGGAACAAACCTCAATTAAGGGGCAAACGTGGTCAGTCAATCAACAAAATTTAGTCAACTTCAAGGAAATTCACTGTGCTACTTAACAACAATTCATGGTCATTAATTGACAATAATTAAATCAAGCAATTTGTGCAAGAAGGGATACACACGTTGCAGAGGTTAATCATTTGATTAAAAACACCCGGAAGTGATAAAGGATTTGTTGTACACACTAAACATTTCTATAATAAAATTTGCTACACCGTAGACATTCGTTACACAATAAACATTCATCATACACCCCAGTCACTACAATAAGTATTTGATGTACCTGCATCACATTTTCTATACCAAGAACATTCACTAACCTATAATGAACAAAATCAATAAAATCAAGAGGCGGTAGCCAATGGTGTTGACCCCAGGCATCATAGACTGGTGGTTAAAAAGGGAAGGAAGGTGAGGGCTTCAAGATTATCTTAATGTGAGGAGTTACAAGGTGGGATATGGTCATGCATCTTTTATGGGTGAGTATCATCACAGGGTGAATAAGAATAAAAAAAAAAATGCAGGTTAAGCAAGGGTAAGGACCATCAATACCAAGACAACCGCAGGTAGGATCATTCTCAAAGATTAGGTGCTGGAGTAATAGGCAGTCAGGTAAATAAATGAATTGAAACACCATGAAGTGGATAAAATTATTGACTACAGAGTATTAACAATTAAGAATCCAGTGGCCAAGGGCAGAGTACATTGCAAGCCAAGGAGGTAAACGTAAGGTAAAGTTTGGCAGAGAAAAAGGCATACCAGAAGAAAAACACATGACAGTTCTCCAGGAGAAGAAAAGATAGCACACTTAACCATTCCAGGATGTGGATTCTAAAATACAGACATAATTTAAAAATTTTACATTTCCAAGATATCAATAAAATTGCCGACTGAAATTAGATCTGTTACACTACCAGGACACAAATAAAACTTTCAACTAAATTTAAATCTTTTCATCACCCGAATACCAATCCAACACAACCAACAGTAAGAGAACGAAAGGATTCATTGGGACAGGTTATTGAAATGATCGCCCCGAAAAGAAACATGACGCAAGAATTCCAAACACAGAGGTACTTTGGCTAGAGGGTGTAAGACAACAACTAACAAGGAAAACAACAGAGGTAGACAGCTGATGAGATCATCCTTCACTCATCATCCTCGCATAGAAAAGTAGGGCATTGAGATCCATAGGTATTTTAATGCTAAGGCGACGAGAGTAGATCAGGCTCCTGGCTGACTGCTCAGGCAAGGACTGAGGAGCTAGGGACGAAAGGAAACAACTGGTATGGTCACAATCAACACCACAGGGTGGTCACAACATGCGGGGAGATGAATGTCATGGGAAACAAATCAATCAATTAGCTAGGCCATAAAATTTTTAGTCATGAATATATACAACCAGTTTACCTACCCAAATAAACATGCAAATCCAAATCATAAATCCTACAACAATCTACCATACAAACGAAGAAAGCGTACCATTTCCTGTTCACCTGCTCTGAGTGACACCGCGTGCTCTGTGCAACTCCCACTTGTCGATCAATGAGACTTCACTGGTACCTCTCGGCCAACGCTAGGGGTACTCTTCTTCCCCTTTATCCCCCCGAGCCACAAAGGGGACACACACACTATCCAGAGGTTTCGACTAGATGACAGCCCGCCTCGCAAGGGTGAACTACTACTCCTCACCGAGTTAGGTATCCCAACTCCCACAAGTAAAATCAGTCAAGAAGATATTTATGTAGCGTAACGTTACACAAACAGAAGATGATCCAACCTTCATCACCTCCCTCCATTATATAGAGTTTTGTGGTTCCTTACTTTCCAAAAATTCTCTTTTAGTTAAGTCTTTTATAATTAAATTCCTAAAATTTCCTCCCCATACAAGTGTCACCCATCCCCTTCATTCCTCTATATATTAACTTCTTTAATTAATTAATTATCTTTATTTCCCTCACCCACCTAGAGTTACTCCTAGAATCACTCCTAGGTGTCCCCAAATTCCCTTAAAGGTCTTAAAGGCTTTCCCTATTCTTAAATTGCTAATTCGGTTTAAATTAGAAAGCTCTTAAATGGTAGATTCTTCAATAAGTTTGACTTTCTTCTTTTTCCCTTAAGTTCCCCTTTTTCCCTTTTTATGTTTACCTCTTTTCCTAGTTTCCCAATATTTTAGATTTTTCCCTCTTTCCCCTTTTATTTAGAACTCAAAAAGGCAGGTGTGGAAATTAACCCCTTTTTCCCTTTTCTTATTTAATCAGTATATTTTAAATTATCAAAGAAAATAAATAATTAATTCCCTTTTAATTTTAATCCAACAGATTTTTTTTTAAACAATTAATTTCTTACTCCC
>SNQJ01S0018311.1:167131-177814 GCA_010110895.2 Picea sitchensis | reverse complement strand
ATAAAATTTGACCACTAGCATAGTTTAGACTTAACCCTAAATTTTGTACTGGGTGACATTTAATTAGGGAAATAGTTTTAAAAATACTTAACATGTTATTCGTCCTAAGGCCATCTAGGTTCATTCCTCTATCATCAACAACGTGACATACCCTTCAGGACGCACTAGGAGCTCCAAGGGTGCCACTTGCCTCAGTTGTTCCCTTGCACGATGTGCCCTTCAGGACTCACTTTGTGCTCCAAGGGTGCCACTCGCCACTCTCCATTTTCTTGCGTGACGTGCCCTTCAGGATGCACCACGTGCTCCAAGGGTGCCACTCACCTCTTGAATGACTTGGTAGACATCTATAACCCCTGTATTCAATACTCCAGCAGGTGAACTTATGGGAGACTAAGGGAATCTAAGGAATAAGTCCCCCACCTTATTGCATGCCCCTTAGAATCATCGTGAGTGACTGTCACAGTCTTCCCTCATAGCATCGTGGGTCCTCTCGAACTAGGTAATCGTTAACCTACAGTTCGAGCCACGACGGGAGTGCTAGTAGGCTATGGCAGGGCTGTTGACCACACCCCTCCCTCAACATCTCTTGTAGTCATGTGTGACCCCTTTACTCCACATGTGAGTCTGGTCGGCAAGTTATTGTCACCTTGCATCATCAACGAATCATGTCATAACATATCCATATCATATCATCTAATCAGAAGCACTCAAATCACAGTGAAATAATCAAACCCCAATGGTACACTCCCTGACTCGATCCAGAGTCCAAGGGGTTCTAGTGATGCCTCGACATCCTCTAGGTCCATAATCCTACACACTCAGTAAAACCGAGTCAATAGAACCTATCTATGTCGAGGCAGAGAAAAACAACATGTCATCATCACATGATGCCTCATAATCAAAATCAAAAGTTTTAATAGCATAATAATCTGGATCACTTGCGAGCAAGCATCATTAAAGAATAAGTTCGCTCAGTGCGCCAAAGTGGGATGTTACATACACCTCCTCTTGTTATAAACTTCATCCTGAAGTTTCACAGTATATGCCGAAAAAAAAGGTGTATCACAATATCATATGCCTATCATCAAACAAAAATGGAAATTGCTAGCACATATCATATGCGTCCTCCCAAGTCGCCAAGTGTAGACTATAATTGTTCCACTGGACATTGACGTGATCTACCGTTTGATGTCATAGTTGTCAAATGCAATGATCCAAGATGCGGACCAACTCAACCATGAGAGCCCCCTCATCCGATACCTACAAGAAACTCATGTCAATAACATTTGTAGGATCACTAATATAATGTCTCAAAACAGATACATGAAAAACATTGTGCATATGCCTCAAAGAATCCGGCAAGGCTAGTCGATAGGCCACGGGCCCCTTTCTCTCCACAGTCTCAAAAAGTCCCATGAACCTAGGAGAGAGTTTAGCTCCCTTTCCAAACTTGATCGAATTCTTATGCAGTTTAACTTGCAAGAAGACTCGATCGTCGACCTCGTAACTATGGTCGACACGGTGCCTTGGCATAAATCTTCTGTCGATCAAGCGCTTCTTTAATCCTTTTCCTTATTTTTTGCATTTGCTTTTCCATTTCCTGGATTTCTTCTGGTACAACCAGGACCCTATCCTCAAGCCGATCCCAACTCAAAGGATTTCGACACGGTTTCCCGTAAAGAAACATGAAAGGCGCCATCTTAATGGTGCTCTGGTAACTGTTGTTGTAAGCAAACTGCACCAGTGGTAATAACTCTTCCCAATGCTTTTGTTGGTCCATCACGTACATGCACAACATGTCCTCCAAGGTCTGGTTCGTTCATTCGTTCTTCTTGTCAGTCTCCGGGTTATAAGTAGTACTAAAGTTAAGTTGGGTTCCCAAGGCCTTTTGGAATCTCATCCAAAATCGTCCAGTAAACATCGATCCTAGATCGAATATAATCCTCTTAGGCACGCCATGCATCCTCACAATCTCACTGATGAAAACTCTAGCTATGTTAGGTGCCTGATATGTCGTACGCACATGAATAAAGTGATCACTCTTTGCCATAGTGTCTACTAATAAGAAAATTGAGTCATTTCTCCTTGTCATTAGTGGCAATCCAACAATAAAATTTACTGAAATAACCTCGCATTTTGATTCCAGAATAGTGTGTGGTTGTAGTAATCTTGCTGGGTGTCTACGTTCAACATTTACCTGTTGACATTCTAGACATCTGGTCACATAGTTGACTTTGTCGGCCTTCATTCCCTTCCATAAGAATAAGGGTTTAAGGTCTTCCCTCATCTTCGTGACTCCCAGGGTGAGCCATGTAAACTTCTCTATGAGCCTCACTCAGGATCAACATCCTCAACTCGTCGTTCGGCGGTACGTAGATCCGATTTTTAAACCTCAATAATCCAACACTATCAACGAAAATCCTTCAAATCATGGTACCATCATTGTTTTTTGTCTGAAAAAACCCTCGACCTCTTTGTACCAGTCATCGATATGTTGTAAAGTTAGAATATTTTCATGCAGATCCATTTGAAGAGGCAGCACTGCAAAGATGTGTGGTCTCTGACTCAATGCATCCACCACTCGGTTCACTATTCCTTTTATGTAATTAATCTCCAATTCGTACTCGCTAAGCCATTCCGACCAATGTTGTTGTCGCACGTTCAGGTCTCTTTACGCAAATATGTGTTCTAGTCCACAATGGTCGGTCTTTGGTTTTAATTTTCGTCCAACAAGTTAGTGTCTCCAAACCTTCAAGGCATAAATGATGGCTAACAACTCCAAATCGTGTGTCGCGTAGTTCTCCTCATGCCTTCTAGTTTCCTCTAAATGTAAGTGATCACTCGTCTGTCTTGCATCAAGACTCTGCCTAACCCTTCCTTGGATGCGTGAGTGCATACCAAGAAGTCCATGTCCATGTCTGGGACCTTTAGTATCAGTGCTATTGTCAACAATTCCTTGAGCCTCTGAAATGCTTACGTGCATTTCTGGATCCAAACAAACTTCTTGTTCTTCTTCTGCAACTTCGTGATCGGATTCGCTATCTTAAAAAATCCCTCGATGAACTATTGATAGTATCCTGCTAAACCCATGAAGCTATGCAGTTCTGAGACATTCGTCGGCACAGGCCATTCCATGATAGCCTCGACCTTGGCTGGATCTATGGCGATGCCTTTGCTGGAGATGACATGCCCTAAGTAGTGAATCTTCGCTTGATAAAAATACCATTTGGACAACTTCCCATACAATTTGTGCTCTCGCAGACACCGTAGTACCAAGCGCATGTGCTCTTCATGCTCCTCCATTGTCCAAGAGTAAATCAAAATATCGTCAATGAAGACTTGGACGAACTTGTCCAAGTACTTTCCGAACACCCCGTTCATCAAACTCATAAATACCCCTGGGGCGTTTGTCAGTCCAAACGGTAAAATAGTAAACTCGTAATGTCTAAAACTTGTCTTAAAGGTGGTATTAGGGATTTCATCCTCCTTGATCTATAACTGGTGATACCCTAATCACAAATGGATCTTGGAAAACACCGTCCCGCCCTTCATTTGATCAAACAGATCATCAATTCTCGACAACGGATACTGATTCTTGATGATGGCCTCATTCAATTGACGGTAGTCAATGCAGAGAATCCACAACGAATCCTTCTTTTCTATGAAAATAACAGGTGCTCCCCACAATGACATGCTAGGACGTATCAGTCCTAGGTCCAACAACTCCTTCAGTTGCATTTTCAACTCTTGTAACTCCGGAGTCGACATCCGATAAGGTATTCTTTCTATTGGTTCAGTCCCTGGTTTTAGGTCTATGGTAAACTCCAGTTCCCTCTCGGGTGGCATCCTAGGTAACTCCTCCAGAAATACATCATCAATCTCTCTAACCACCGGAAGGTGTTCTAGACCTTTCGCTACTCCCTCCTCGTTTAATGCAAGGATCACATAAATCTTGCAACCTTTGCGCAATCTCTTCCGAAGTTGCAAGGAAGAGATTAACCTCAGGGAAACTCCCTGGTTCCATCCTACAATAACACGTCTCTGTCCCTCATCATCGACCAAGCTCAACCATTCCATATTATAGTTGAGTATCGTCTCATGTGATTCCAACCATTCCATACCAATTACGAGATCATAAGATCCTAAGATTGTGATGTATAGGTTATCCCTTGTGACAAACTCTCCTAGGTTAAGGATACAGCCCATAACCTTTCCTCCAACCCTCATCTTGTCTCTTGAATCCATCTCAATGAAGCTAAACTCATCCTGTTTGACTTCCTTTACCTTAATCCTTTTTAGCACTGCACCAGAAATGAAACTCTTAGTAGCACCGGGATCTATTAAATATTAAGGGTCTGGTCGGTGACGGTACCTGTCGTCTCGAGCACAGTCGACTGATGCTCTACCTGGTGGTTATTCACCGTTGCATGAATCCAATGGACCTTTCCCAAAACTCCCACGGTAGTGGGTTCGGCTGATCCAGATGCTCCGACCCTTTCTTCTCGGTAGGCACGTTGGTACTATGGCTCCCCACAGTCCAACATAATTCTTCGATCCAGTAATCCCGGTACCCAAAGTAGACGTTGAATTATAACAATAAGAACAAACTCAAACTTCTTGACCTTATGTTTCGGGGTAATTTGGTTTGGAGCACACCGAAGCCACTCTAAAACAAGCCTCATACTCGGGCCCATACAGTTGCCTCATCGAGAGGCATCAAAATCGTTGAGTTGTCGCTCAAGGAATTCCTCATAAAGATACCCCTCTTGGAACCGTTCCTCCAATAGTCCCCATGACACATCTTTGACGGTCATAATCGAATGATATGAGCATCTCCCACCATGTAAGAGTGCTCCCCTTCAGTGGACGACCGCCATGCGGACCTTCGTGTTGGAAGTATAATTGTGAAGTGCAAGCATGTCGCCATACTCTTGCACCATGCCTTGGCAGGTGTGCCATCCTAGGCACCAAATAACTCAGTAATTGACCTTCTTGAGTTCAAAGCGAATACTAATGGTACTGGTTGGGCGTGCTGTGAACCCTCCGGGGTAAATGTGCCTTGTCCTTATCTAAGTTAAGATGGTGAATCAAGGCCTATGACGTTCCCCGGAAGCACCTTGTCGAACCATCATCATCCATTACAACAATTGGATCCACCCCAAGGACTTGTTCCTCCCCTTGGGGCTAGACTCTGAGGGCACGACACTTCTAGAGGCATCCCACCTCCGTCCACGACAGCCGCCGTGAAACTTTGTGGCGTCCTCTAATCGACATTGCCACAAGAACACATTAAGTTTTTAGTTAGCGCTAAGCCAACTCAAGCTTCAATGCAACGACAACATGGTGATGCACAGTCGCAGGGTTGAACCCGCTCTGATACCATATGTTATAACCCCAAATTTTATGACTACACGCGAAGCATAAAGTGGTTTTTTTTTTTTTTTTTTAATCAATCTCAGAGGCTGAGGAGCAACAATAGTTTTTTTGTGAGATTAGCAACAAAATCAAAGGGGATGGCACCCTCTCATGGATCCAAAAAAATTACATAGAAGTTAGATGCTATAATGGTTCACAATTCAAAGGTTCTACAAAATGACTATACTGAATCATACTGATTATGTTGATGACCTTGTCCATCAAAAATAAGTTGTACTTTAGAATACTAAAAGATCATTTTCTGCTCCAACTTTATAGTTGGTTCTCTGTACTTAACTGAAAGTTATTTGTTCATCGTTACTGAAGTGGGTTTAATTGTAATCCACCTTCCATACAAGAGAAAAGTTCTGGAAGGGCCAGGAATGCAGGACAACTCATCCAATATCCACTTTTCTCTCCTTTCTTATCTTTTGAGTTGATACCTTAGTTTAAGATTTTTAATTATTGTCAACTTTGAGCTTTTATTATTTATCATGGTCTTCTGCAACAAATCTTAGCTTGGACAACACATAGAGGTGTGAAAATTCTGTATGCTAGCATTCTAAGTACTTGATTTGGACTGTAAGATATAATTAGCACAGTTGGTAGGAGTCTTGAACTTTATATCATTGTTGAGGGTTATACCATTAGTTCTCAAGTTCTAGGAAATTCTGTTATGAATTTTGAAACGTAAAGTAGATATCTGTAGAAGTTGAATACATTGAACAAATATAATTAGCCTTTTCATTCCTTTGGACGGAAAAAGTTTCTTTTGGTAGAGAAAAAGAGGTCTATTATATGAATAATACTAGAATAATAAAACCACCTCTTTTATAGCTGTAGGTGTGGACCAAAGTGATGGAAAGAGAAATGATTAAAAGTGACCACTAAAAAGGTTTGACTCTTCAAACCTTTGACAGATATTGCATTAGAAAAATGTGTAAGTTAGAGTGTTCCTTGGATGCCTCTATCTTCTCTCGAATGGAATGAAGATGGAAATTGATGTTTGCAGGAGAGCTTGGGATCCTTGCTCCTAGGTTTCCAGAGATTATGAACTCTTTACTCACCCCTCGGGGAAGGCTATCATCTAGCCACAGAAGGGAGCAATCATTTAAAATCAGAAAAAAAATAGCGGCACATACATGCCAAATAGGAATGGTGTTGCGGTCAATTAATGCGATGCAGTCAGAGCCAAACGCCCGACAATAAATCATGGACATAATACAGTCTTTAAAAGGGAAATATAAGTAATAAAATTTGTTACAAAAGGAAAACTTAATCCACAGAACCGTAGAGGTTCAGGACAGGAAACACCAAGACTGGATTCTTACAATTTCTGTCATTGACAATAGGCAAAACGTTGTACTCAACCCACCATAATGGAATTCTATAATTTCTGTCAATAATGAAATATGAAAATGTTGTACACATGAGGTGGAAATTCGATCCCATTCAACAACAATGCCCTCAAATTAAATGGCAAGACACATTCGTTTCACCAACGACACAGACCTCAATTAAGGGGCAAACGTGGTCAGTCAATCAACAAAATTTAATCAACTTACAGGAAATTCATTGTGCTACTTAACAACAATTTGTGGTCATTAATTGGCAATAAATAAATCAAGAAATCTGCGTGGGAATGGATACGCACGTTGCAGAGGTAAACCATTTGATTAAAAATGCCCGGAAGTGATAAAGGATTTGTTGTACGCACTAAACATTGTTATAATAAAAGTGTCTACACCGTAGACATTCGTTACATAGTAAACATTCATCATTCACCCTAGTCGCTACAATAAGTATTCATTGTACCTTCATCACATTTTCTATACCAAGAACATTCACTAACATGTAATGAACACAATCAATAAAATCAAGAGGTGGCAGCCAATGGTGTTGACCCCAGCCATCATAGACCAGTGGTTAGAAAGGGAAGGAAGGTACGGGCTTCAAGATTAGCTTAATGTGAGGAGGTGCAAGGTGGGATATGGTCGTGCATCTTTGATGGGTGAGTAGCATCATAGGGTGAATAAGAATAAAAAAAAAAACACAGCTTAAGCAAGGGTAAGGACCATCAATACCAGGACAACTGCAAGCAGGATCATTCTCAAAGATTAGGTGTTGGAGTAAAATACAGTGAGGTAAATAAATGAATTGCAACGCCATCGGGTGGGAAAAAGTATTGACTACAGAGTACTAACAATTAAGAATCCAGTGGTCAAGGGCAGAGTACATTACAGGCCAAGGAGGTAAACATAAGGTAAAGTTTGGTAGAGCAAAAGGCATACCAGAAGCAAAACACACGAAAGTTCACCAGGAGAATCCAAGACAACACACTTAACCATTCCAGGATGCGAATTCTAAAATACAAACTTAATTTAAAGATTTTACATTTCCAGGATATCAATAAAATTGCCGACTGAAATTAGATCTGTTAGACTACCAGGACACCAATACAACTTCAGACTGAATTTAAATCTTTTCATCACCCAGATACCAATACAACACAACCAACAGTAAGAGAATGAAATGATTCATTGGGAAAAGTTATTGAAATGATCTCCCGCAAAACGAACACGACACAATAATTCCAAATGCAGAGGTACTTTTGCTAGAGGGCGTAAGACAACAACTGTCAAGGACAAAAATAGAGGTAGATGACTGACGAGATCATCCTTCACTCATCATCCTTGCACAGAAAAGCAGGACATTGAGATCCATAGGTATTTTAACGCTATGGCGACGACTGTAGATCATGCTCCTGGACGACTGCTCAGGCAAGGAATGAGGAGCTAGGGATGAAAGGGAACAACTGGTATGGTCACAATAAACACCACAGGGTGGTCATGACATGCAGGGAGACGAAGGTCATGGGAAACCAATCAATCAATCGGCTAGGCCATAAAAATTTTAGTCATGAATCTATACAACCAGTTTACCTACCCAAATAAACATGCAGATCCAAATCATAAATCCTACAACAATATACCGTACAAATGAAGAAAGCGTATCATTTCTTGTTCGCCTGCTCTGAGTGATGTCCACACGCTCCATGAAACTCCCACTTGCTGACCAACAAGACTTCACCGGTACCTCCCAGCCAACGCTAGGGGTACTCTTCTTCCCACTTAGCCCCCTGAGCCGCAAAGGGGCCACACATATTATCCAGAGGTTTCAACCAGCTCCCATCTCACCTTGCAAGGATGAGATACCACTCCTCACCGAGTTGGGTATCCCAAATCCCACAAGTAAAATCAGTCAAGCAGATATTTTTGTAGCTTAATGTTACGCAAACAGAGGATGATCCAACCTTCATCACCTCCCTTTATTATATAGAGTTTCACGGTTCCTTACTTTCCAAAAATTCTCTTTTAGTTAAGTTTTTTATAATTAAATTCCTAAAATTTCCTCCCCGTACAAGTGTCACCCATCCCCTTCATTCCTCCATATATTAACTTCTTTAGTTAATTAATTATCTTTATTTCCCTCACCCACCTAGAGTTACTCCTAGAATCACCCCTAGGTGTCCCCAAATTCCCTTACAGGTCTTAAAGTCTTTCCCTATTCTTAAATTGCTAATTCAGTTTAAATTAGAAAGCTCTTAAATGGTAGATTCTTCACTAAGTTTGACTTTTTGCTTTTTCCCTTAAGTTCCCCTTTTTCCCTTTTTATGTTTACCTCTTTTCCTAGTTTCCCAATATTTTAGATTTTTCCCTCTTTCCCCCTTTACTTAGAACTCAAAAAGGGAGGCGTGGAAATTAACCCCTTTTTCCCTTTTCTTATTTAATTAGTATATTTTAAATTATCAAAGTAAATAAATAATTAATTCCCCTTTTTAATTTTAATCCAACAGATTTTTTTTGAAACAATTAATTTCTTACTTCCTTCATGTTACAACATTTTATTAAGGTCCTATTTATTATTCATGTGGTTTTTATTTTTATTATTTTTATTATTATTATTATTATTATTATTATTTTAATTTTATAGAGAGATAAAATTTGACCACTAGCATAGTTTAAGTTTAGACTTAACCTTAAATTTTGTACTGGGCTACATTTAATTAGGGAAATTTCTTAAAAAATACTTAACATTTTATTCATCCTAAGGTCATCTAGTTTCATTCCTCTATCATCAACAATGCGACGTGCCCTTCAGGACGCACTAGGTGCTCCAAGGGTGCCACTCACCTCAGTTGTTCCCTTGCGTGATGTGCCCTTCAGGACGCCTATGTGCTCCAAGGGTGCCACTGGCCACTCTCCATTTTTCTTGTGCGACGTGCCCTTCAGGACACACCACGTGCTCCAAGGGTGCCACTCGCTTCTTGAATGACTTGGTAGACATCAATAACCACTGTAGTCAATACTCCGCCATGTGAACTAGTGGGAGACTAAGGGCATATAAGGAATAAGGCCCCCGCCTTATTGCGTACCCCTTATAATCATCGTGAGTGACTATCAGAGTCTTCCCTCATGGCATCGTGGGTCCTCTCGAACTAGGTAATCGTTAACCTACAGTTCGAACCATGGCGGGAGTGCTAGTAGGCTGTGGCAGGGCTCCTAACCACACCCCTCCCTCAACATCTCTTGTAGTCATGTGTGACCCCTTTACTCCACATGTGAGTCTGGTCAGCAAGCTATCATCAACCTGCATCATCAACAAATCATGTCAGAACATATCCATATCATATCATCTAATCAGAAGCAATAAAATCACAGTGAAACAATCAAACCCGAATGGTACACTCCCTGACTCGATCCGGAGTCCAAGGGGTTCCATCGATGCCTCAACATCCTCTAGGTCCATAATCCTGCACACTCAGTAAAAACGAGTCAATAGCACTTGTCTATGTCAAGGCGAAGAAAAACAACATGTCATAATCACATGACGCCTCATAATCAAAATCAAAAGTTTTAATAGCATAATAATCTATATCACTTGCGAGAAAGTGTCCTTAAAGAATAAGTTCTCTCAGTGCGCTAGAGATGGATTTTACATACACCCCCTCTTGGTCTAAACTTCGTCCCGAAGTTTCACAGTATATGCCGAAAAAAAGGTGTATCACAGTATCGTATGCCTATCATAAAAAAAAAATGGAAACTATTAGCGCATATCATATGTGTCCTCCCAAGTCGTCGAGTGCGGACTATAATTGTCCCATTGGACCTTGACCTGATCTACCATTCGATGTCATAGCTATCGATCATGATGATCCAAGATGCGGACCAGATCAGCCGTGAGTGCCCCCTCGTTCGATACCTACAA